>JABUQX010042463.1:0-27500 GCA_015478945.1 Trachelipus rathkii | reverse complement strand
TTTAAATGGCAGAGGGTGGTTGGAACACTGCTGGGCTACATGGATTCTGCTTGGGTATTCCTGGTTAACAAGAGCAACCAATCAAAGTCAAAGAACGCCGAACATAGCACAACAATGCTTTGTTGCGACAAATTTGGCAAAATAAGACAAAGAAAAATTTCTCTCAGACCGATCGAACCTCGACAACGCGTCGCCGTAGGCAATTGTCAGGAAGCTCTACCTGATCAGTCTGATCCCACCATCGCAGAAAAAAGGCATCTGCGAAAGTTTTCTAATCTCCTACTTCGAACATCACTGCTTGAACTGCAGTATTATTTAAGTCGACAAGGAGAATGAAGATTGGAAAGCTGCTGGCACATGGCATTGCTGCTGGGGGTGCTCGCCAATGATTACAGGTATCCAACAAAGCCAGGAGCGAAATGGGCACAACATGCTTGTCTGCAACAAAATTTGCAAATAATAAACGAAGAAAACTCTTTCGCGCGGCCTCGAACGCACGACAATAGCGTCGCCGTTAGACATATGTAGAAGAGGCTCCACACTATGATTCCGCCTCCCTAGAAAAAAAGGCATCTCCAAACAGTTATCAAGTCTCCTGCTTAGATATCTCTGCTTTAACAAATCAGGTACTTATTAAACCACAGAAGGTGCTTGGGAACAACTGCTTGGGTGCTACACGGTAAATCTGCTGGGGTGCTCTTGGGTTACAGGACCAAACAAAGTCAAGCAACGCCGACATGGGACAACATGCTTTTTGCGACAAATTTGCATAAGGCGACGAAAAATTCACTGCGTCAGGCTGTAAACCATCGACACAGGTCTCCATTAGACAATGTAACAAGAGGCTCCACACTATTGCCGATCCGCTTCAGAAAAATAGGCATATAGTAAGTTTTCTAATTCTTACTGCTCGATACACTGCTTTGAACTCGGCACTTTATTTAAATACGACAGGAGGTTGGTCGCAACCCTGCTGGGGCTCATGCCTTCTGCTTGTGCTCTTGGTACAGGACACGCACCAAAGTAAAGCAATCAGCGAAATGGGCAAACAACATGCTTGTTGTGTCAAATTTGCACTCACATACACCAAGAATACAAATCACCTCGGCAGGATCTCGAACCCGTCGCACAGAATCGCCGTTAGGCATATGTGCGACAGTAGGCTACAACTAGTCGCGATCAACATACCCAGAAAAAGAGGCATCTCGGAGATTTTCTAATCTCATGCCTTCGTATGCATGCTTTGAACTCGTAATTATTTAAATGCATGGAAGGGGGGCTTTGGAATCCCATATATCTATATATATAATAATATATATATTATATATATATATATATCTATTATATATATATATAATATACTATAAAATATATATATCAATATATATTATATATATATAATATTATATATTATATATATCTTATTATATATAGTATATATATTATATATTTTATATATTATATATATATATATATATATATATATATATTTATATATTTATATAATTATATATATATATATATAATATATATTATAAAGATTTCTATATTTATATATATATATATATATTATATATATATATATATTATGTAAAATAAATATTTTTTTTTTCTCTGAAAGAAGAGAATAATATTTCAATGTTATTTGCGTTTTTCTAGCACTTCATTTTTTCTTACATTAGATCAACAAAAAAATTCAATAAAAAAAACGAACAGTTTTATTTCATTAAAATTTGTAACAACTCTGGATACTAAATGCATAACGACTGAGTTTATTTTAAATGCCTTTTGTATAAATGTAAGTGGTGGTGTCACACGTGATTGATTGTTTTTACTTCAAAAATTTTGAAAGTACTTTTCAGAGATTGTCGAAAAAAACTTTTAGAAAATAAAATTTGAAATAAAGTGTCTAAATGAAATTTATAACTACACAAAATAGGAGTATTTTAGTGAAAAAAGCATTGAGATATCTTGAATATTAAAGATTTTATTGCTATTTTTGTGAAAGCCCCGAAAAAAAAAATTCTACCCCTCTCCCCCCTCAAAAAAAACGAACAGTTTTTTTTTCTTTTTTTCCCCCAAAAAATTAAAGAAAAATTAGTTATTCATCAAAAAAACATTTTCTTTTATCGGTTTGAAAAAATGGATTTTGAGGATAAAGTCTCCTCTTAACACAAGAAAGGTTTATCACAATTCACAAATATGTATTTCTTTTCCTCAATTTAAAATATATGTTTTCATCTTTTTTTTTTTTAGGTATGAAGAGTGTAAAACCATTTTCGTGTTTTTCATTTTTGCTTACGCTCGATAAGAAATGCTTAAACAGTAGTAGCATGAATTTTCATAAACGATTGCGATTTCTCATAAAAGCTACTTTTGTTTACAAAAATTGGAATCAGCTGTTGTGATGGAACACGTGGTTTTGAAATATGTAGAAATAAAAAATAAGAAATGGTTTATATTACAATAATTGATCAACTTTTGTGATGGAGTTTATCGATTTAGAAGAAATTGGATTTAAAGTGAATTTTATTGAAATGAACCATTCGAACATTCAAACGGGCCCACCACGCCGCCATCATGTTTGTTTACATTTTTTCGTAAGAGCGAGCAAGAGAGAGAGAGAGAGAGAGAGAGAGAGAGAGAGAGAGAGAGAGAGAGAGAGAGAGAGAGAGAGAGAGAGAGAGAGCAGAGAGAGAGAGAGAGAGAGAGAGAGAGAGAGAGACAGAGACAGAGACAGAGAGACAGAGACAGAGACAGAGAGAGACAGAGACAGAGACAGAGACAGAGAGAGAGAGAGAGAGCAGAGAGAGAGAGAGAGAGCAAGAGGAGAGAGAGAGAGAAGAGAGAGAGAGAGAGAGAGAGAGAGAGAGACTGGGTATTTATACAAACTCTCGATTGACAATATCAGCGTTAGCACGAGCAAAAATCTACCTTTTTTTGCTCGAGAGATATCATTTTTTCTGATTTTAAACTTTGCAGGTCCGTAGAGACTCTTATTAGTATATTCCTATTTTTACTTATAAATTTACTGATCCCCTTATCAAGATTTTGGGTTATAGAACTAAGAGCTCAATATGAATATGACAAGATGCCAGATACTTCTAGAGAGACTCCACTTGTTAATCAGACAAGTTTCCGCTAAGGTAGCGGAGTCGATAAGTTCCGTTCCGGCGGAAGTTTCGAACGAACTTTTCAAGGGTTCGGAAGTTCGAACCAAAAACACTGAAAATAGAAGAAGAAAATGCTGGAATGCAAAACAGATGACAGAAGAAAGGAAAGGAAGAGGAAGGAGGAAAAGAGGAAGAAGGAAAAAGAAGAATGAGGAAGGAGGAGGAGTCTGAGAAGATTCAGAGTCGTACGAACAGCCGTGGGCTGGAGGCCGAGCGGTGCGTGGTTAGGAGGGAAAGCATTCGTATAACAACATGTTGTATCCTTAGTATATGTTATTGGGTTGTAAAGATTTCGAAAATAATGTTTCAGAACCATAAAGAAAAAAAACAAAAAATAAATAAATAAATAAATAAATAAATAAATAAATAAAATTTCCTATTCTTTTTAGGTTTAAAACTTACAAATTTACGCTTTTACATACCCTAAGGTAAATCAGTAAATCAGTAAATGAAAGGCCTCTCAACCCTTCCGTGATCTACTTGAATGCTATTGATTTAAAGTCTATTTTTAGTAAATTGTCATGTTTTACTTAGCTAAATCATAAACAGTAAATCAAAACACCCAACCTACACTACTGTCCAACTATGATCTATTGATATATTGATCTATTGATTCAATCACATTTCGAGTTATCATTTTTGGATAAACATAACAATAAAAAACAAATTTTTATACACTGATCAACGGAATATATGCTAACGTATCAAAGTTTTCACATTCTAAAGCTTACTTAGCATCATCTGAACCAATGAATATACTGGCCTGACACACCTCAAGACGAATAAACGTTAACGTTAACCAAAGTTCCACTTAACAAAATAAGTAGCTACATAGCTACAAAGACGTAGCTTATTCATACTTTGCCAAGCATATTTCTAACATATCAATGTTAACCTAATTAGACAATATCTTAACGAAAAATTTATCACAACATTGTTAATTATCATGCTAATCAACGAATATATCTCTCGTAATTAAGGTTCCAATATAAAGCTAACATAGCGTACATAACTAAGAAATAATGGTACAAAGACAAACTAACATAACTTTACACACAGAACTATCCTCACTTAAAGTTCCACACTTAGCACCAGTAAAGTAACTAGCATTGCATGCAAAAATGTATCAGTAACATTTAATCAAAAATGTATCATAACCTGTTCGATTATCATACAGACCAACGAATATATGCAAACGTAACAGTTTTTCACATTATCATAGGTAATGATTTCAACAAAAGTTTTATCATAACGCTACTAAATATCATAATACTTGCAAACATAACAGTTTATCCAACATAACATAAAAATAACAAGTTTATCTAAACATGACATAAAAATAAGTTCTTTGACTAAAATATCATAGTAAAGTGTAATAGTTACCGAATTCCCAAAGGCAGTAAATCAGTAAATCAGGTTAAATCAAACCACCGTCCCTCCCAACCATCCCTACCACCCTCCACTGACCTTTGATCTATCGATCTAATGATTCAGATCAACATATTGAGTACATTCGGATAAACAATAGTACAAAACAAGTCTTTATATATAACCATGAATAATATGCTACGTAACATTGTTTTTCACATTAATAAAGCTACTATTTCTTATCCTGACTAAAGAATATAATGTACAATTACAAACCTAAACACATTACGCACGAATAAGCTACTAACATTAACAAAGTCCTATACTTAACAACAGTAAGTACCTAGCACAGCGTAAAAACGTAACCTATTCACCTTTTTCAACATATCTTAACATATCAATGTTAAATTTTACATTAACACTATTGATTACGTTTTGCATTTCGAGTATCATTTCGAAATAAACATAGCACAAAAATGAGTTTATATATCTAACCAGCGAATATATGCTAACAAAACAATGTTTTCACATTAATAAAATAACATAGCATCATATGAACTCAGAAAATAATGTACAACGACAAACCTAAACACAAACTTACGCGCTAATAAACTGTTAAATTAAAAAGTTCCACACTTAAACACCCTAGTAAATTGTTAACTAACATTACATACAAAACGTAACTATTCATACTTTTCCAAGCAATTAATTTCTAACTTATTAACGTTATAATCTTCGACATTGAAAAGTAACATTTATGCAAAATGTAATCATACCTTGTCCGTTATCATAACATACCAAGAATATCTCAAACGTAAAAAGTTTTTTACATTATTATGTTAATATTGAACAAAAATTTTATCATAACCTTACCTAAATATCTTAATCCCCAACAAATAATGCAAACATAAAGTTTTGTCAAGACATAACATAAAAATAAAAAGTTTTAATAATACATAGCCTAAAAATAAGTTCTTTGACATGAAATATATAGTAAAGTGTATAGTTTACCGGATTTAAAAGCCCCAAAGCAATAAATATCAGTAAATCAAACCACTCGTCCCTCCACTCCCCTCCCATGACCTTTTGATCTTTCGAACTAATGATTCAGGTCACATATCGAGGCATTTCGATAAATACTAGTACAAAATAAGTTCTTATGTACTAACCAGCGAAATATGCTCAACATAACAATTTTTTCACATTAATAAAGCTAACATAGGCACATATGAACTAGGAAAATAATGTTCAACGACAAAACTTAACAACTTACGCACTAATAAACGTTAAATTAACAAAGTTTACAGAGAGAGTAACTAGAATGTGCATACAAACGTAACTTATTCATTCTTTTTCAAGCATATCTTCTAACATATTAACGTTAAGTTTACATTGACATAGTAAAATTTAACAAAAATGTATCATAACCATGTCTCTAATTATCATAGAGACAACGAAAACTGTTAACATAACAAGTTTTATCCAAAATAACATAAAATAAGTTCTTTGAATAAAATATAATAGTAAATTGTAATAGTTTAATGATTTTAAAGCAGTAAATCCATAAATCAGTAAATCAAACAATCAACACCCCCCCCCCTCCCACCATGACCTTTTGATCTATGGATCTATAGTTGATTCAATGTCATATTTCGAGTATCATTTTCGACTAAACATAACACAAAAATAAGTTTTTTAGTATACTAACGCATCGAATATATGCTAAGCGTAAACAAAGTTTTTACATATAAGCTTAACTAAAACATAACCTGAAACTACAGAATATAATGTACAAACGACAACCTAACACACCATACGTACGAATAAACTACTAACATTAACAAACTTTCCGCACTTAACAACAGTAAAGTACTAACACTTCGTACAAACGTAACCTATTCCCCCTTTTTCAAGCATATCTCTACATATCAATGTTAATTCATTAACATCGTAATATTAACAAAAATTACATATACCCTGTTCTAATTATTATACCTAACTGGACAACGAATTATATTTGCTTAACGGTACCGAATTTTTTACATAACTTCGTAATTTTTTAAAGAAAATTCATTCGAATAACCTCGTCTAAAGTATCATAATTGCGAAAGCCAACAAGTTTTAACCAAACATATACATAAAATAACAAAATTTTTATCCTGACATAACAATAAAATTAAGAGCTTTTGAATAAATATCACAGTAAAGTGCGATAGTTTACTGATTTTAAAAGCAGTAAATCAGTAAATCAGTAAATCACCATCCATCCAGTATCACTACGCCACCATTCGCACTATATCTATTGAACTATCTGATTCCAAGTCATACTTTCGAGTATCATTTTGGATAAACATAACTAAAAATAAGTTTCTTTATATACTGACCTACGAAATATATGCTTACGCAAGCAAAGTTTTCGTATGCAATGCTGCTAACATATCATAACCCTGAACTAAGATATAATGGTACAAATGCAACTAGCATTAACCTGCGTATGAATATATCGCTAGACATAATCTGAAAATTCCCATACTTATACAAAGGTAAAGTAGCTAACAGTCATACAATACACGATATGTTCCAACTTTTCGCGCATATCAGCAACAGGTAAGACGTATTATCTACAAAATCCGCTTAAAAAAGTGACAATCTATCAAAGATACCAGCATCTTGAACTATTAATTACACTATTTCATAAAGTGTCACTTACGTCTCGGGTATATCATTCGTCCTCAACTATGAAATAGTAAACGTAACATTAGCAAGATTTCTGAAACCTAACAGTACTGCAAACAAAATTTACCTAGGCCCACGTTTCTAACACATCATCGTCAGTTAACAGTAATATCTTACAAAACTCATCATTTCTCTAACAAATCAGTGTTAATTTTACACAATCATCAGTAATTTAACATAACGTACCTAACTTACGAATAAGCAGCTTTCATTAACCAAGTTATCTAAGAACAACGTCACCTCCGATAGAAGAACCAATGGGTAGCCCCGATTGAAAGGGTGGAATCTGAGAAGGGGGAATACACCGAGGGGTGTAGCGGTTTTGGCCTCGGGGCTGAGGCCTTACCCCTTCGTTATTTGTTATGAAAAATATTGTGAAACATGTGGACTCGAGGGTAGTGTTAAAAAAGCAAATTAATAAATATTATTTTCTTTGCAGTAATGTAAAAAATATGAGACATCCTTATCTAATTCGAAGCGTATTAAATTTCAAGACAGAAAGAACTAAAAAACAACAAATTTTTGTTTTCACTCTCCATACAAAATTTCTACCTCTTTTTTCCCACAAGAATTTACCGAAGAAAGTGTGTGTGTGTGTGTGTGTGTGTGTGTGTGTGTGTGTGTGTGTGTGTGTGTGTGTGTGTGTGTGTGTGTGTTGTGTGTGTGGTGTGTTGTGTTGTGTGTGTGGTGTGTGTGTGTGGGAGTGGTTTTGTGTGTAATGTGTGTGTTAAGGAAATTTCTAGTTTTTAAGCCTCACAAATATTTGACTATTAAACATTTTAACCATTTTCTCATATGATTTTATTTTTACCTAATTTTCCAGTTTTTTAATCTGAAAATTTTGTATCTCAGCAAACTTGAACATATATATATATATATATATATTATAATAATATATATATATATATATAATATAAAAAAACTAGATATGTTTATAAATATATTTATAATATATATATATATATATATATATATATATATATTATATTATATATATATAGTATAACTTGTACTCTTATTATCTTATATATATTATATTATAATATATATATATTTATATATATATATATATATATATTATAATGAAACCGGGGTTGCTAAAATATTTGAAAGGTTGTCAGATATTTCATGTCCTATTTAATCACTCTGAGATTTGATCTTGTATAGTCCTGACGTTTTTTACAGGGCAGTTAGCAGACTTCGGGCGAAGGCCTTAAAACTTATTATGTTGAGTCTTCTTCATTAAATACTAAGTCATTGTACGTCTTTGGGTGAAGATCGGTATTAAATACCTAAATCATTATTAGTCAAGTTATTATAATCTCAGTTTCAGCTTCGTTCAAATTATCATTAATTAAATTCGTGACTTTATAACGGTAAAAGCTCATTTGTTTTAAATACGTAGAGTATATAGATTAAACTATCATTAAATTTGTATAATAAAATAGGTACATGTTTACTATCCGTGAGTGAGTTTTATCCTTATCTACTGCATGGATCTGAACACATTTTTATTTGATAAGTCAAAATAAAACTATTGCAATAAAAGAGCTTCAAACTATGCAATAAAAGAGCTTCCTTTTAGAATATAAAAAAAGTTTAAATATATGTAACCTAACGTAACTTAACCTTACTTAACCTAACTAAATTTATATTAGTGTATAATTTATTTCACGTTCCATTGTTTCAATAAACAAATTCACAACTAAACATTCTGTAATATAGTTATATAAACGTTTGGAAAAAAAAGTTCAAACTTTTTTCGCTATGTCCGCTGTGGAACATTATGTTCGATAACGTAAATTATGAAAAAAATTTGTCACAGATAATGGACATGAGCCATAAATAAAATCAAGAGCCTTTGTTGACATTTACTAGAGAAACCGGTGAAAAAGTGCCAGGTTAAAGTTAATTCATTAACGTCGAAGCTTAACGTAAAACGAAATCGGTCAAATATTCTGATTATTCTAGGCACATGTTCAAATAGTAAATTGCCTTCTAACCACTCATCGTCTGTGTAAACATTTCCCGTTTACGTTAATTTAATCTTTCAATTAGGTGAATATTACGAGATCATTACGATTGATTTTTTAATCTCCTATACTGCAGGCCTTAATAAATCGTAATACCAAATTTGTTGTTAAAAATTCAAGTTAAAGGTAAACATTTAAGGTAAGAGTTTTCATTCAAAATATGATCTTTAGTAAAAATTATTAAATAAGATACGAAGGAATTACAAATGATTTTACAAGATTTTACATGGATATAGAAAATAAATTTTTAATTTCAAAATATTTTTGCTACAATTAATCTAAATAAATGAAAACTGAAAAAGAAATTAATTACATAAAATAAATTTATTTTTTGTAATTTCCCTGCAAATTTCGCCATAATTTATATACAAGTTCTCGAGTTACAAATAAGAATTCGAAAAAATATTGTTAGTTATTAATATAAAAATAATTGCAGTACCTTAAATTTATAAGGTAGAAATAATACTCTGGAATTATTTATAGTTTATTATTTTGTTTATTTTCATTAAATTTTCTCGTATTTTAATAAATTTAATCACAAAAAAATTTTACACCTAAAAATTGTAGAAAACCAATAACAAAAAAAAAAATTGAAATAAATTATATTTGCTATTGATTATATCGTACTAAAATAGAAAAAGCGTCAAATTTATTCTTAAAAATTCTACATATCCTAACTACTTACTAAACGTTATTCAACTGCTAGTTGGTTCTACAATAAATTTTGTTGTTTTTTAATAAATCTTTTTAGTTTTAAATATCACATAATTGAAAATATCTTTTAACTAATTTGAAATACAAGAAATTTTGTCCACTGGTTAAATATACAAACGAAATTCGTTAATTCCTAATCACCAACCTCCCCAAAAACATACATGTATGTTATATCTTAAAAATATCAAATTAAATGAAATAAATATTTAATTAATTAATTTAACTTTTCATATTTAATTAAGGGGAGACTTCATAGCAAAACCTCAACTATTCCAAACCGATAAAAGTAAATGTTTTTTTGATGAACAACTATGATATCTTTAATTATATGAAAAAAACAAACAAAAAAAACTGTTCGTTTTTGAACAGTTTTAGGGTGAAGAGAGGAATTTTTTTTTTTGAATTTCCACAAAAACAGCCATAAAATCTTTAATTTTCAAGATATTTCAATGTGTTTTCTGCACTAAAATACGCCAATGTTAGTCGTGGTAATAAACTTTTTATTTAGACACCTTATATTGAAAATAGTTTTTAAATTTTTGTTTAACAATCTTGAAAAGTACTTTCAAAATTTTGAAAGAGAAATAGTCAACCATGGTTGACACCCCCAATACGTTCTACTTATATATCATACCAATTTAAACGTCAGTTTGTTTACACGTTTTTATGTGAGCTGGGTACCAAATTTGAAGAAAAAAAAATCTGCTTCGTTTTTTTTTTAATGAATTATTATTATTATGTAAGGAAAAATGAAATGCTAGAAAAACGCAAATAAAATTTGGAAAATTTTATTTTTAGACGGCAAGAAAAAAAACTTTATTCTCATATATATATACTATATATTATTATAATATATATATATATATAATATTATACTATATATTATATAATATATATATATACATATATATATATACTATATATATATATATATATACTATATATATATATATATATATATTCATATATATATATATTATATATATATATATATATATATATATTATATATATATATATATATATATATATACTATATATATAATATTATTACTATATATATATATATATATATATACTATAATATCTGAGTAATAGGTTTCAAGCAACCTTCTATTGATTTAAATAATTATTTAGAAGTTTCAAAGCAGAGATGTCGAAGTAGGTGAACTTGAAAACTGTTTCGTGATGCTTCTTTTTGGAGGCTGGATCGAGCTAGTGGCACACGCCAACTGTACATTTGTTTAACGGCCGACGCTTGTCGATGTCTCGAGTCCTGGCGCGGTCTCTGAATTTTTTTCTTATTATTAGCAAATTTGTGTAACAAGAATGTTTGTGCGCATGTCGTCGATTTGCATTGACTTTGGTCAGTTGCTCCATGTAACCCATGAGCACCCCTGAAGAATTCCGTGTAAGCCCAGAAGGGGTTCCAACCACTCTTCTGTGAATTTAAATAAGTATCGAGATTTCAAAGCAGTGATATCGAGCAGGAGATTTAAAAACTTCCGAGATGCCTTCTTTTAAGGGGAGGCGGATCGGCTAGTAGGCAAGAGCCTTACTTGTACATTGTCTAACGCGACGCTGTTGTCGATGGTTCGATTCCTGGCGCGAGTGAATTTTTTTCGTCTTCTTATTGCAAATTTGTGGAAACAAGATATCTTGTGCGCATGCCGGCGTTCCTTGACTTTTGTCGGTTGCTCCTGTAACCCAAGAGCACCCCTGAAGAATGCCGTGTAAACCCAGAAGGGTTTCCAACCACCCTTGTATGGATTAAATTAAGTATCGAGTTTCAAAGCAGTGATGTCGAAGCAGGAGATTTGAAAACTTCCGAGATTCCTTCTTTTTAGGGGAGGCGGATCGGACTAGTGGTAGAGCATCCTGTACATTGTCTAAAGGTGACGCTGTTTTTGATGGTTCGAGTCCTGGCGCAAGTGAAATTTTTTTCGTCTTATTATTGCAAAATTTGTCGTAACAAGCATGTTGTGCGCCTTTTTTTTGTTAATTAATTTTTTTTATTTGCCTCCTGTAACCCATGAGCACCCCTTGAAGAAATGCCGTGTAGCTCCAGAGGGGGGTTCCAACCACCCTTTCTGTGGGTTTAAATATGTATCGAGTTTCAAAGCAGTTGATATCGAAGGCAGGAGGTTTGAAAACTGCCGAGATGCTCTTTTTTGAGGAGGAGAGCGGAATCAGTACTGTGGTAGAGCTCTTCTACATTGTCTAAACGGCGACGCTGTATTTGTCGATGGTTCGAATCCTGGCGCCAGGCAAGTGAAATTTTTTACTTCTTATTGAAAATTTTTGGCAACAAGTACTTGTGCGCATGGCGGCGTTCCTTGACTTTGGTCGGTTGTTCCTGATAACCATGTAGCACCCCGCAAGAAATGCCGTGTAGCCCCAGAAGGGGTTCAAACCACCTTTCCGTAGATTTAAATAAGTAGCGAGCTTCAAAACAGTGATATCGAATCAGTAGATTGAAAACTTCCTAGATGCCTTCTTTTTTGGGGGGAGGCGGATCAGACTAGGGTAGAGCCTCCTGAACATTGCCTGACGGCGACGCTGTTGTCGATGGTTTCAAAGTCCTAGCACGAGTGAAATTTTTTTCGTCTATTATTGCTAATTTGCTGGGCAACAAACAGTTTCTGCGCTTCTCGTTTCCTTGACTTTGGTTAGGTTGCTCGTGTAAACCCATGCAGCACCCCTGAAGACATGCCGTGTAGCCCCAGAGGAGGTTCCAACCACCCTTCTGTGGATTTGAATAAGTATTGAGTTTCAAAGAGGTGATTATGTAAAGGGCAGGAGATTGAAAACTATTCCAAGTAACTTATTTTGGGGCAGGCGGATTGGCACTAGTAGGTAGAGCTCCTGAGTTACATTGTCTAACGGCGGACGCTGTTTGTTCGATGAGTTTCGAATTGCCTGGCGCAGAGTGAAAAATTTTTTAATCTTATGAAAATTTGTGGCAACAAGTACCTTGTGCGCATAGTCGGCGTTCTTGACTTTTGGTCGGTTGTTCCTGTAACCCATGACACCCCTGAAGAATGCCGTGTAGCCCCAGAAGGGCTTCCAACCACCTTTCCGTAGATTTAATAAGTACCGAGCTTCAAAGCAGTGATATCGAATCAGTAGATTTTGAAAACTTCCGAGATGCCTTCTTTTTTGGGGAAGCGGACATCAGACTTAGTGTAGAGCCTCCTGAACATTTGGCCTGACGGCGACGTGTTGTCGATGGTTCGATCCTAGCACGAGTGAAATTTTTTGTTCGTCTTATTATTGCTCATTTGCGGCAACTCCTCGTTCCTCTTTCGGCGTTCCTTGACTTTTGTAGGTTGCTCCTGTAACCCATGAGCACCCCTTGAAAGAATGCCGTGTAGCCCAGAAGGGGTTCTTCAAACCACCCTTCTGTGGATTTAAATAAGTATTGAGTTTCAAAAGCGGTGATATCAAAGCAGGAGATTTGAAAATTCCAAGATGACTTATTTTTTGGGCAGGCGGATTGGGACTAGTGGTAGAGCCTCTGGTACATTGTCTAACGGCGACGCTGTTGTCTATGGTTCGAGTCCTGGCCCCGTGAGCTGAAATTTTTTCGTCTTCTTATTGCCAAATTTGGTGGCAACAGCACTGGGTTCGTAGCGCATGTCGGCGTTATTTGGACTATGGTCGGTTGCTCCTGAAACCCAGGAGCACCCCGAGGTAGAATGCCGGTGTAGCGCCCAGTAGGGGTTCCAATTTCACCCTTCTTTGGATTTTAAAATAAGCTATCGAGTGTCAAAGCAGTGATACTCGAAGCAGGAGATTTTGAAAAACTTTCCGAGAATGCCTTCTTTTTTGGAAGTGGATCACTAGTGGTTAGAGAGTAATGTACCATTGACTCTAACGGCCGACGCTGTTGTCGGTGGTTCGAGTCCTTGCGCGAGTGAAATTTTTCGTTTATTATTGCAAATTTGTCTCAACAAACATGTTTTGCCCATGTGACGTTCTTGGTTCGTATGTAACCCAGTAGAGCCACCCAGAAAGGGAATGGACGTTGTAGCCCAAGCAGTGGGTTGAAGCCCCATTCTGTGAATTTTACACACACTCTATATATATAAAAAAAAACTCGAATTTTAATAAAATCTGTTGAAAGAAGACGTTCTTTGATGAAATAACTTTCTGCATCTTTTTTTTTATTAATAAAAAAAAAACATACAAAACAAAAAACTTTTCTTGGTGGGGGTGTAAGAAATTTTTGGAAGTTTTTAAAATTTTTCACAAAATGTCAATAAATCTAGAATTTTCAAGAATATTTCAGAGTGGCCTTCTAGCACTAAACCACACGATTTAGTCGTTACTAATAAGAATGTTTACACAACTGATTACAAAATTTCTATTTTTATAAAAAAAGAAATTTATAGACAATCTAGAGAGTTCTATGAAAACTATTTTCAAAATTGTTGAATTGATAAACAGTCAAGTATTCGTGACACCACCTTACATTCAAACTGAGTTTTATTTGATGGTTTATTATTGTTTATATGATACATTTTTAGTTTTTAGCAAATTTCATGGGCATAAAACTTTTTTTTTTCCTTTTCACTTACTTTTTTTGGTCAGAATATGTTTCAAAAAACTGAAATGTAAGAAAACGCGAAAAACTTTTTTGAAATTTTTATTTTCTTTTCAGACTGTAAGAACAATTTATATTCATCATATATATATTATATATATAACTATAAGTATATATATATATATATATATATATATAATATTTATAAATTATATATATTATATGTAATATTAATATATATATATATATATATATACTAATATATAGAGTATATATATATTATATAATAATATATATATAATATATATACTTGAAGTAGTAATATATATATACATAGTGAGGTATATATCTATAGATTAGATAGATATAATGATAATATATATATATATTACTATAATATATATATATTATAATATATAATATATATTTATATATTATATATATGATATATATATATTATATTATATAATACTTATATATATATATATATATAGGATATATATAATATTTGAAATATTTCCAGAAACTTGATATAATATAGTATAATATATATAATATATATATATATATATATATATATATATATTATATATTATATATAGTATATATATATTATAATATTATAATATATAAATATTATATAATTATATATATATACTATATATATATAGTATACTTTCCTAATATATATATATAATATATATATATCTATATACTTATCATTTTATATATATAGATATATATATATATATTTATATACTGATAATATATATATTATATATAATATATATATATAATATGTTATTATATATATATATATATATATATATAATATATATATACTATATATATATATTAATATTATTTAATATATATATATATATAGTGATAATATATATATATACCGATAACAACAGCATATTCTCCACCCACTCGTACATCTCAGCGCCAAGTGATAGAATAAATACACACACAATAACAGTCCAGTATAGATACTCCAACTTATACATCACACAGCTAACACAACACACTCACACACTGATATATAATCATACATCCACATCAACACTACAAACAAAAATCCATCATCACTATCATATTACATTCATATATATATACTATATATAATATATATAATATATCCTGTACAGATGAATATGTACATATATACATATCGATATTAATATAATATAAATTCCCAAGAGCATAAGAGAATCCACTACTGTATTTGGGTAAGTCAAGTATCAGCAACAAAAAGGAACAATAAATTATAGTACTCAGGAACTTTGGCTCGGCTCCCGTCACTCACTCCCTCGGCTCTGGCTCCGGCTCTGGGTGCGCGGGCTCCGGTCTCATGGCTCCGGCACATGAATCCACGCTCAGCGCTACACAGTATACTCTCAGTACTCTCTGTTGCGTGGTAATGAAGCTCTCTATACACACGCGAGCTGACTAAATTATATGAAACGTAGATACTATCAATATACCAAATGTTCTCTTGCTTCTGCCTCCGGGCCCGACTAAAGATTTCTGCACTATTGAAAATTGTTCAGCATTTTGGCAATAAATTTTTCATCTACAAAAAATATTCCTAAAAAAATTTATTGCCAAGCCTCCGACTGCGACTCTTGCTCTTGCATCGGCTCCGGCTCCGGGACTCCCGGCCCCGGGCCCGGCCCCGGCTCCGACTAAGGTTTTCTTGCACTAGTTGAAAAATTGTCCAGCACCTCTTTGGTAATGTATTTTTTACCTAAAAAAAGTATTTATTTAAAAAAAATAATTTATATCCAGCATCCGGCTCCGGCTCCGAACTAAGATTTCCGCACTATTGTAAATTGTCCAGCACTTCTCTGTAATATATTATTCACCAAAAAAAATATTTTTTGAAGAAATTTATATCCAGCATCCGGCTCCGGCTGGCTCCGGCTCCGGCTACGGCTCCGGCTCCCGACTAAGGTTTCATGCACTATTTTAAACTTGGTTCAGCCCTTCTTTGGTAATAATTTTTCACATTAAAATTATATTGTTTGAAAAAATTAAATTCAGCATCCGGTTCCGGCCCCAGCTCCGGCTCCTGCTCCGGCTCCGGCTCCGGCTCCGATAAGGTTTCTGCACTATTTGTAAATTGTCCAGCACTTCTTTAGTAGACAATATATATTTTCACCTAAAAAAATGTTTTTTTTGAAAAATTTATACCCAAGATCCGGATTCCGGCTTTCGGTCCTGCTCCGGCTCCGGCTCGGGCTCCGACTAAGGTTTTTTCTTCACCATATGAAAATTGTTTCAGCACTCTTTTAATAACATTTTTTTACCTAGAAAAAGATTTCTTGATAAAAAAATATACCCAGGATCCTCCTCCATCTCCGACTCCGGCTCCAGTCTCCGGCTCCGGCTATCGGCTCCGGCTCCGACTAAGCTTTCTGCACTATTTGAAAATTGCACAGCACTTCTTTTAAAAATGATTTTTTTACCATAAAAAAATATTTCTTTGAAAAAATTATGCCCAGGCTCCGGCTCCGGCTCCGGCTCCGGCTCCGGCTCCGGCTAAGGTTTTTTGCACTATTATTTGAAAAATGTCCAGTGCTTGTTTTGCAATATATTTTTCCCCCTAAAAAATATTTTCTGAAAAAAAATTATACCCAGGTTCCGGCTCCGGCCCCGGCCCCGGCTCGGGCCCCTCGGGCTCTGGCTCCGGCTCCGGGCTCCACGGCTCCGGCTCCGGCCTAAGCGTTATCTAACTATTTAAAAATTGTCCAGCACTTCTTTTGATAATATATTTTTCTGGCAACAAATATTTCATTGAAAAAAAAATTATACCCCAGAATCCGGCTTCCGGGTTCCACCCAGCTCCGGCTCCGGTCCGGCTCCGGTTTCCGACTAAGGTTTCTCCACCATTTGAAAATTGATCAGTACTTCTTTTGGTAACAAATTTTTTTACCTAAAAAAAAATTCTTGATAAAAATTATACCCAGGATCCAACCTCAGGCTCCGATTCCGGCTCGGGCTCCGACTTCGACTTCACCTTCGGCTCCAGATTAAAAGCTGGAGCATGGGTTGGAAATTGCAAAACCAAAAAAAACAAAACACAACAAACACAAACTTCTGTTATTAAAAAATAAAACATTTTTATATCCTGAACCTGGAATTGCAATTTTGACTGGAATTGGAATTTTTTAGTTCGACACCTCTCTAAATAAATTTCTGTATCTAAAAAACCATTTGGAATTTCCAAAAAATAATTACACCATGATGTTCAGGAGGAATTTTTCTACTAATTTAGATAATAAAAAAAAAAATGTGAAAATTTTGATTTTGCCTTCAAAAAGTAGGGGGTCTAGTTATGAAGTCTCCCCTTTTAAGAGTCAATAAAATTTCAGAGACAAAGAGAATATGAACACGTTGAGAATTGCTGATTCTTACCAAACTTAAAAGAGATTTTAACATGTTGTTTATGTACAAAAATATAACGATCATGTTTTTGAGAAATTATATGTTCTGGTTCATCCCTCTCGGTGAGGAGATTAAAAATCTCTTCAACGTCTTTAAATTTACCTTCATATATCAATAAAGCCATTGCATTTGATTCAAAAAGACATTGAAGTAAAATGCACTTAAGAGTTTTCAGATGTTCATCTTTTATATTACAGTTGCGTAGAAAATACTTTGCACGTGTGATTTTATAATCGTTTATTGACTTGATACAAATTCTTCTTCCGATTTCTCGGGCAATTATCATGTCGTCTTCATGTAATATTTCAACTTTAAAAATATAATCTACGAGTTCTTTTTCCCTCACCGTGAAAACTTTCAAACAAAATATATCAAGTAAGAAGTTATATCTGTAATAAGTGTTTAAGAGCATTGAGTTAAGTATATCAAGGTTTTGAGACCATATTTCTTTATAAATTCCTCTATAATCAAAAACGTTTTCATATCTTGCACTGAACTTAGAAAAAAACAAAACAGAAAATCTATAGAAATGATGAGCGGATAATGATTTGATGGCAAGCTTTGATTCTTGTAATAGATAATGATGATTAAAAGGCCAAGTAGATAAACATATCAACATATTGAAACATTCGAGAGATTCCGAGTTTTTGTAAATTTTCCTTCTCTCCTCGACACTTAGTTCCGGTATCAAAACATTAAATATTTCGCCGAAATTTTGATAAGGAGTTGTGTCCAAATCAAAATAATTTAAATATGATGTCATCACTTTTAGTGTTAAAACGAAGCTCTGTGTTAATAATTTCGTTTCCTTGAATTTTATAAAATTACAACAATGAATTGCTAACAATGATTTTCTATTTATCAATGCTGATTCTAATTTTTGGAGAACATTTGTTAACGTATATTTTTCAACTTTCAAACAGAAAAACTATTGGCATTGTTAACCGTAAGTCTGTAAACAATTCTTTGCTAGTTCTGCGGCAGACATGTGGCAACAGCAAAAAATAGGAAACAACGAGCTAGGGTTAAAAATTGGAAAAACATTAAAATTGGGAGTTGAGCAGGATAAGAAACTAATTATTTATATAATTGTATACTTGAATACATTTTAATAGCAATAAATATTGTTAGGGCCAGTATTTGAAATATTGTCTACAATTTATAGCGAAGCCTTATTAGAAAAACATAGATATGTTAGAAAGAAAGGGCAGCCAACAGTTAAAGCAAACGAGGAATTAGCATTTATAGGCACTACTTATGGAGATAAGAATAGGCGTGAAGTTGTCTTTAGATAGGCCCAAGTGGCTTCTTAAGTATTAATTCTTATTATTATTTATTATGGGTTAGACTGAGGACAGTTCTAGTGGGCTCACAATTGTAGCATGTGTAATAGTGTATACAAAGTTGATAAGGTTCTCATTCTCAACTTAAGTTATTCTCATATTGTATATGACACAGTTCCTGCGGGTTTAACATACGCGATATGAAGATTGCGCTGGATATGGACTTGAAGTCAGGTAGCTCCGGATGCGGACTTCGGTATCCAAAAGAAAACGATATTTTATTGGTCGATTTGATATACTATATAAGACGATAAAGTAATATTGATCAGAAGTAAGCTCAATTCAGTGCATATTTGGAGCTCTTAAGCAAATTAGAATGCGAAATATAGCATGTAGGCTGGGCATGAGTGAAGATTCGCTGAATGCGCTTGTTTACAAGAGGCAGAGGAAGTAATAAGCTTTAAATTTTGAATATTAAAAGCTATGTTAGCTTATTTTTTAAGCTTTAATAATTATTATAAATTAGTGGTGTGCCAATAGGGTATCTCGGAGTCCTCGCACAGAGCCTCCATGCTTTAAAGAAAAGACTTAGACTATTTCTATAAAGTGATGATGATGCAATAAACAAGTTGCCTCAATTATTTGATCGACCACCAATTAGACCAAGTTCCTTTAGTTCTTGTGGAGGGTACATTCAGTAGCTATATGAGGAGGGCCGCTTGCGCGCGAGCTTTTATGGAAATTGTATTATTATATCTGTTTAGAAGATAAGTCTCGTGACTTGGGACTATCTCTAGAAGGAGACCAATAAGAATGAAAAGCTCCTCATCGACGGCATTTCTTAAGTATTTACATCTTAATTGATAAATTACAAGATGACCAATTCTAATTTTCTAAAGTTTATTAGAACATGGACAGGTTGACCAGGTGGAGACATAATATATAGAAAATTTTAAGGTAAGGCATGCCATCTTGGATATTGAAAGATGGAAGCATGCATTCGAGATAATTAGGGTTGTTCTTAAATATTTGGAATGATCTGGCCACGAGGGGGTTGTTGAGTGTGACTCGATTGACACACTTTGGAAAAGGGTTAGATTTGTTTAGTGGATTAGGTTGGGTGATCACATGTATGAATAATATTGACGCGAAAGCCAAATGCTTGGGCGGGGAGTTTTAGTACTATAGCAGATGTTAACTGTTTTAATCGTGTATGATTGTGACCATTTTATTATTATAGTTATTAGGATGCATTGCGAGCTATGGTAGCTCAGTCTATTATGAGATCATTGCGTATGCGCATTCTTGTATATATTAAGTTTAATTTATCTATTATTTCTTATGTGTACTATGTGTCGTAATTGGTTTTGGATTTGTGTAGGGTGTAACAACAATTCGACTTAAGCCCTCTTAGGGTTGCTTTTGAATATTAGGCAAGATATGTGATAGTTGCGTATTGGTTTAAGTTTTGTTGACGGGCTCTCAGTCTCAGTATTAAGGCCCATGTGATGGCTTTCTTCTCGGAGTACTCTTATATTTTATTATGTTCCTTACTCGCTTTTTAATTTAAATTTTGAGACTTAGAAAATTTTTCGGTCTCTCTCAAACCACATGATGTTTGGGTCGGCCTGATCTGACAGCCTCTCTACCCAACTAATACCTCCTCCATAAATATAGTAAAATTAATTATCATTATAATTAAGATAAGCCGTGACTAATATGTTAAATTACCGTATAATTATTATTATAGTATATGAATATTAATCCAAACAAACCTAATTAAAAATTTAATAATAATTAGGATAGACCTCATTCGCCCACCTCATAGAATGTCCAGTCTCCCATAATATAAAAATATAATAAATAAGAATTATATTACTTTAATGAAGTCCGTCATAATAAGTCTATATCTTAGGATACTTGTCCAGTCATACCATAAATTAATAATAATATTAATATCATAATTATTATATAATATATTAAAAAATTATATAAATTATAAAACGTAAATAATTTTAACACTTACCTAGGGAAATGTTCCACAGTCACATCTTATACATACTAAAATAAATAAAGAATAAATATACTATAAGAAGCCGCATTGGTACCTATTTATATTAGACATCCATGTCCCTCACGTTAAGTTACATAACTCACATTAGCTAAAAGTTATAAAATATAATTTAAGAATACAGGTAGACTGGTCGAATCAATTTCAGTAATAAATTAAATGTTCCCAGTATCCCCTCCAATTAATTATATATAAATAAATAAATTATAGAAATAAATTACTTAAAGTATTTGCTAAAGCTTCAAAATTAAATACTTATAAGTACTTGATACTCAGTCATAATCTAAATTAAATTAAATTAAAATAATATAATATAAAAATAATAAATTATAGCAACTAATTTTGTAATCCCTCTATAAGAATATAGTACTAAGTCAACTCTAACTAAATATTGCAATAAAATAAGAAATAATATTAATCTATGAAGAGTAAGATCTACAGCATAATCAGGTTCAACCTATTTAGCACTGTATACCCTCTCATAATAAAGTCTGTACATATACAATAATTACATATATTGATGAATAATAGCCCGCATTGGCCCCTTTACATAGTATAGTTACCTAAATCTAACATACCACATAACAAATCATGATCAAATAACTCTATATAAAAATTTTTGAATAGACTTATCTTAAATATTTAAGTCTTTGATTTGATTAAGATTTAATAATATTATAGAAGTTCACATGATATAATTAGACAATACTACTACTTTATAGACAAGTTCATAAACGTCATATAACCATAACAGATTAAATCAATAAATTTATTATTAAAAGTAAATAATTTTAATAATAAATAATAGTGCGCCTACACTTGCGCCCCTTAGAATGTGTCCTAGATCATAATCATAAATAAATTATAATAATCAATAATAAAGAATAATATATTATTTATGGAGTGAATATATGCGACAACAATAGCGGGAGGCCTCCCAATATAGCACATTGTCTGCAGAGCTCCAAAAATTATTCTACAGTTCTCTTAATAATATAAAGTTATCTAAGTAATTCTCTCAGTATAAGTCTCTAATGTTATGTTATTTTTATATATAGATATAATGAGTAAATGAACTTTGAGGTTACTTAGATCGTGAGTGCAAGAGGCTCTCCATGGCCGGAATTACATTTCCGTAGGACTCTGCAGAACTTAAAAGAATTTTTCTTATAAATAAACTTTAATACATTTAACTTTTAACTAGGTTTCTAAATGATAAATAAATTTTTTAATGTGGTCAAGGACTTGGACCATTAATTTCCAGAAGCTTGTTCACTAAAATAGTGGGAATTTTCGTGAAATAATGACTATACCACTTTTCTATAGAAGTATCTATAATACAAGTATTCATATAGGTATATATCTAATATATAGTATAGCCCTTATGTTGGTTCATTTCTATCCCTTATATAGTATACATATATTACTATTTATATATAAATATATAATACTAAATATCTTATATAATAACTTATATATATATATATCCTATACTATATTATATATATAATATATAAATTATATTATATAATTATTATCATACTACCAACATAATCGACTTTTAAATAAGCCAAACGAATTTACTTCATATTATATTATCACTTCTTTAATTCTATTTAATTTTACATTTATAAAATAATAGGTATGTGTATATTATGACTAGTATGATACTAGTTATATAGATAATAGGCAGTGATAATGACAATGTACTCTAGGTATACAATTATAATCTTATTACTCAATTATTATTAATAATATTTATTATTATTGAGTTGTGAATACCTGGAAGAAGTGACTATAAATAAGTATCTATATATGTATGAGCTCAATTCTTTAACGCTATTAATTTATCATTCATATTATAATCAGAGTCTATGATTTTTGACATAAATTCATAAGCACATGGTAATCTCATATGTTGAGTATCTATGTATTAATTTAAAATAGTAATTTATGTGATATAATTTATTCATCAGTAGTTTGATATTGTTAAGATTGATCTCATGGTATCCATCCGCGATTCTTGCTCCATAGGTGATATATGTTTTTGTATTTGTTCTTGTTTACGTTATACGGTTCTTCCACTTACTATATTTTATAATTACTCTATATTAAAATACTTAAGTTCGAATAACAAAATTTCTATGTGTTATTTTTAGTTCTCGGGTTGATACTTTTCTCTAGTTAGTGAGATTATGTAGAACTCTCCGCAGTAGCAGGGAAATGGAGAAAAATAAAAAGACAATTAAACTAGACCATTTCATCTAATTTTTAATTAATGAGATGGTTGATCTTGCTGTAAATGTCAAGGTACCACTGTAGTTCAAAAGGCTTGGCCTTTACAACGGCTTATGTGGTTTAGTTTTAGTCATTGGCTACCTCATTCAGAGAACTTCTTAAAGTTATTAATTTCTCAATATTTTAATTCATTGTTGTATGATACAGAATCTACATTTTAGACTATTTAAAATCTATTAATGACATTAACAATTGTATTCCTTTATTAATTATTATATAGTTAAAAATTAAACATTATGAAATTTTGGCAGATAGGGATGTGTGCTACCGATGTAGTAGTGCTTGACTGGGAACCGTCCTGAATATCGCCAATGAGTCGAGGCACTTCTCTCTGACAACATATATTTTTCTACTTTTGTATCTCTTTAATATTTATTAAATGAGGGGTATCTTGTGTTAGGTCTTAAATATAAGTGAGCGAGATGACTCACTTATCCTTTGTGGGATGTCTCCAAATGAATAATGGACGAATACTTAGATATATTTCAAATTATATATATAAAATTTTTTAGATTTCTCAACATACTTCAAACTAAGCTACCAAGTAGTCACTATATGATTTTTTTTCTTTAACCTTAGACTTCTTTTGTAACTTAGGATCAATGCGAGTCTTCTTGTGTTGTATTTAGCGTGCCAATCATTGGTATGTTCGGATATATATTATGGCTGTGACTGGGGACACGTCATACAATGGTGTTAATCTATTGTTGTGAGTGGAATCAGCCGATTATTATAATTTCTTATATATAATATAATTAACGTAACATTTCCTAGTTTATTGGCTCGCATTTGTATTCAGAATAATGAGCCGCTATTGTTTGTCTTCTTTGTTTTATTTAGTTACTCTGTACATTATTTGTTATTAAAGGTTGGTGTTAGATGATTGAATGGGACTAGCTCTATAGTGGGTCGCATGCGGAGCAGTCTTTAAATATTAATTTTGTTGGTTGACTGACGACAGTCTAGGTGTATTCTTATATTGCTAGGCCTTGGCTATTATACTTTACTAATTTATTCTTTATATTCATTTTATTTAGTCAAATATACATAGTTAGATGTATATATAGTGACATTTTAAAATGTTTCATGGATTTATTAATATTTCGTATCTAGCTTCATCAATATATAGAATTGTGTGCCTCTATCTTGTCATTCTGTTCACGGTTCTCTTAGTTGTTCTGTTTGCTGCTCTCTTCTTTATTTTCTTTCTCTACTGTTTCTATCTAATATTAACGTTAATACTATAATTCTATATTGTTACTATATAATTATAATATATATAGTATAATATATATCTTATATAATATGATAGCAAGATTTGTACTACAAGCTGCTAGTACTTTCTTATTAAATAACATTTACCTCAAATATCTATGATTTTTAGCACTCTAACTCTTGGCATATTTACTCCATATAGAATCCCACCTCTGAAACTCTAATAACCCTCATATTATTTATTTAGCTCTTTTTGATATACTTGAGACCCACGACAAGTGGACTTATAAAGAAATATATCTATTTCTATCAAAATAACTACTGTATATTATAATATATCCATAAACGATAATCATTAATTTCATAAGTTTATTTTCCATAAGCCCTAAATTATAAAACTTTAACAACTAAATCCTAAATTAATAAAATACTAATTTCCCACTCCACTTTCTTCCGAACTTCTCTGTGAAGCTTTTCCTTTCATTTTAAGTTCTAAGCTTTTCGTTTCATAATCATACTAACTATCATATATCAAATATTCGATGCCATAACTTCATTGATAAAATCAATAAAAATCAAAAATATGTGATCTTTTTCCCTAATATAAAGAAAAGCGAAAATAGAAAAACATCCTTTTTATTCGCCAACTCACCTCTCTCGTAACACATTTCAAACGAATAGAACCTCGCTTTATATCTTCTCATCCAAATACTAATGATTCCAATCTAGTGACTTTAAGTTAGGCTAGTGAACGAGATTCATATATTACTGCGTTTCAATGTATAGCACAAATCACCATGCGAAGTGGATGGGTTCCTTCTTCATACTGATGTTAGGCAAGGGAGGTGAATGATCATGACGTGCATTTATTCCTCAGATAATATATCAGTAACCCCTTACAAAAGGGAAGAGATTAAGATATAATATATCAAGGTACTCTACACACTATCCCGGATTAGATCATCACAAACACATTTCTTCAGAGAAACTCACTTAAACCTAAAGTCACCACATAGTACCTATCGTGTCTGATAATAAAAATAAATCACTCACAAACTTCGTAAAAATATAAAGAAAAAAACTACCCTTGTGATACGACGTTAAATACATAGTGGACCACACCAGCCTACTACCTCTACTTCTATTATTATGAAGCTCCCATATAGCCTTGTGACTCATCTTTTCCTAGCGACTCGCATAACGACCGTCATCCATTCCTATAGCCCTATTGTCGCGGGTATATATATTGATCACTTTGATCTCGCAGAACAAGCCCGAATTTGTTCGTGTTGTGGAACATTGCGTATGCTCTGTTTAGCGTCTTACTTAATTTATAATTGTGGTTCTGCTCTTTATGGAACACTCTGAAGACGTCTCTTCAGTACTATTATCTTTAAGAGCCTCTCTACGATAAGGTGGGGAGCTCATTGTAATACGTTTGGGTAATGATGTGTTTAGTTGAAATGAAGTCGATCAAGAGTCTCATATCCTTCTTTAGCTCCTAACTAATATAACTAACTTCCTCTCAAAAATACCCTGGTAATTCGCTCAAATTATGTTCTTTTTGTCTTTAACGTTGACAAGGACTCCAGTTCTCAGCCTAGAACGGCTTCGGCCAAGTGAAAAAAAATTAAACAGCCAGAATTTGTGACTATAACTCCGTGATAGGTGCTGTGAAATAAAATATCCTTACATCTAGCTTAGTTAGCGCTCTTGCTTAATTATTAGTCTAAATTTAACTAGAATTAGCCTGCATGAATAAGCTTAAGTAGTGACCTCATCGCTTCGACGAGCAATACGTGCGGAACTTCTTAATCTTATGGATATATACCGGAAGATGTGACTGCAGAATTTTTATATTCTCCTTGGTTGTTTTTTCTAACTCCTGTACAAAATCTTTAATACTGGAAACCTCACTCGCTCAAAAATTCATCTACAGAAATGCTGCTAGAACTCCAATGACACTTTACCTCAGGTGCTATCATAGTCGCTCTTGATGGTTCTGTTAGTAATACATCTCGCTACATGAAACACACCTAAGATACTCATATTGATCTTACCTATTTTCCTCTAAACCAACCTCTGCGACACGATATGCTCTCCTGAAATTCCATTTTCTCCCCTCCTCCTTCTCCCTCCAGGTACTGTCATATTCCTATTACTGTTGTGATTACATTGTTGATTCGGATGGCCAATGGGCTATTCTAAATCCGAAATGAAAATAAAATGAAACTTGTAAGGTTCAAAAACTCAAGCCTTTAGCCACTCGTTCGCATCGTCTTGCTAAAGGAGTGAATGCTTCACACGTGCTGACCCCGCCATCGTCACTAATATCTATCCTCAGTGGTACTGCAGTGTATCGTTTCTAGTCCGGCCTTCCGATTACTCGCGAGTGCCTACATCAGTCAGCGGATATGCACCTAAAGGTGAAACTCTACTAACTCTGTGTGTGTGTCCGATAAAAATGAGGAAATATGCCTATTCGTCATCTCTTATTAATTGTCGCTTAATGATACTCGAGAATTTTCTGAGCTAGTGATTTTCTATATCCTATCTAGTCTCTTATTGATAACCACTGTACCCATACTTCGTCATATCTAAATCTCTGCTCTGT
>JABUQX010042462.1:0-12318 GCA_015478945.1 Trachelipus rathkii | reverse complement strand
GGAAAAAATAGTTAAGGTGGTTCTTGTTCTCTTGGATAACGTCAGTTAGTAAAGAAACTTCCTTACTACTTCATCAGGTATGGTACATATTATTTGCCATATTCTCATTTCTAAATTCTCCAATTGAAACTTCTTCCATCATCGATTCTATTGGAGAGTGGAGCCTCACCGTCGGGATTGAATCTCAAACCCAGTGTTCTACTCTCCCTAACATAAATAAATTAAGTGGCACCCGAACAGGGACTCTGTGTGAGTTCCTGTTCTCTTGCGTGCACAAGGATTGTGACTTTAGCTTACAGTAACGTAAAAAATTTAAATTGTCTATCCTTCTCTTTACTTATTTTCTTTGTTCTTGGTACTAAATAGAACAGATTCGAGAGAATTAGCTTTTCCCCAGTTAAAATTATGGTCTTATAGAAACAATAAATTTTAAATAAAATAAAAAAATTTCATAGACTAAAACTAAAAACTTGGACGAAAATGTACATCCCGTTGACCACGAAAATTTATCCACCGGACTCTTTGAAGCTATAGCTTTAGATCCACGTAGGCAAAAAGACCTACGTGAGAATCGTAATAGTGATAGAAAGTTAGGTACAAGCGTTGACAACCAGATAGGGAGTAACAAAGCTGACACACCTTTTACTATGTCAGAAATGACTACCTTATTGGAAAAATTAGAAAGAGAAAAAATGAGAAGCGAGAATGAGTTGATTGAACGAGATATGAAATCAGTAAACATGGAACAACTCGAACGTTTAAAAAGTGGAAATCATGGAAAATAAATCAATGATTTTCCTAAATTATTTCCCCAGTCTCCTACTGACCATAATGTAAATTATAATTTTAAACATAAACAAAGACCTTTCACTTCCCTTATTGAGGATAATTATCCCAGAAATTGTGATCTTTCACATAAATTTCCCAATAATCAATTTGAAAGACCTTTCTATCACAGACCTTTAACTTTTAATGGACCTCAACACCACTCTGAATATAATAGAGGACATATATCACCTTCATCTTATACAGATAGAGTAAATATAGAGTTCTCTGAGAAATATGACAAATTATTGCAACCCTCCAGAGAAACAAATCCCCGAAATTATGATAACCATTTTAGAAATGATTCATATCGACAACCCTTCCCTAGGAAATCATCATCTAGTTATTCTGTTAACCCTCAATTTAATTCTCAGCTTAACCCTCAAATTAATTCTCAATTTAACCCTCAATTTAATTCCCAGTTTAACCCTCAAATTAATTCTAAATTTAATTATAAATTTAATCCACAAATTAATTCTCAATTTAACCCTCAAATTAACACTCATTTTGACCTTCAATCTCAAAGAATTCCCGAACGTCCCTCTTACCCTCAAGAATCTGTTAGCTTGACAGATCCCCAGATTGTGCAACAGGTAAATAAGTTGGAAGAAGCTATTGTACTTCTAACCCAACTATTAAAAAACTCTCCGAAACTCAAAGTTGTAGACCCCGGAAAATTCAAGTTTGAGGCAGATCAAGATCTTCTAGTATATCTAGCGGATTTTGAGGCCTACTGTAGTATACACTATTCCAATGCTCATCATCAATGATTGCGCCTTCTAGGTAAACAACTAGAAGGCAAATTCCTCCAAATATATCAGGTTGTGACCAAGGATGATCGAGAATACTTCTACGTCAGAGATACCTTGGTGAGTTGGTATAAAGATGAGAAGAAAAAGCTTGAGTATCAGCTTCAGAAATATCACTCTGCTCGACGATTCCCTAATGAGGGCATCAAAATGGTTGCTCTTAGACTAGAACGGCTGGCCTGACGTGCTTACCACGGGCTGTACATGCCCGAGCAGGACTCTCTGCGAATTGCTTTTTTTTTTGCAGTTTACCTCTCTATATAGAAGCCGTAGTTCAGCAATATATCAAAATGCAAGAACTGAACGGTTATGTAAGAGCTTCGTGGGAAAGCATAATGAGTCTTGCTGATTCACTGGAAAGTGACAATCTTGCTTTTCCCAATTCCATTTCCCAATCTATCCCTAGTAATACTGATAATTTCAATTATTTCCGAAAACTTAAAAAGAAAACTAACTTGAATGAATCCTTAGAGTCAGTAATGCAAATAAATACTACCCTTCCTGGTTGGACTGATGCTTTGAAGAATAAAGTTGAGCATCGTTCTTCGAAAAGTCATACCTTTAAATCTTCTAAACCAAATCCCCCAGAAAGAACGAATGGTAGTCGTTATTTACGCGACTCTGTTCGTACTTCACCCCGTGAAAACACCAATTTCGCGGTTCGTCATGATCGTCGGTTTGTGAATACAGCACAAGATGATCGTGTAGATCCGAGGAGTTTGTCGTGTAACTAGTGTGAGAAGAGAGGCCACCTAATGCGGGAGTGCTACAAATACTTAGGCATTTGTAGTTACTGCAAGAAAAAAGGTCATATAAGGGCTGAATGTCGATCTCGCAATTCCCCTTCATCGTCTCCACTACCTGTCGAAAAATAGTATGTCCCTTTTGTAATGGTGGCCATGCCGGAATGAACTGTTCTCAGCGAACATCCCCAAATTCCGGTAATTCTCGTTCTGGGCCATCCTCAGATAGACCACCTCAGGAATACCTCAACAGAACAATTAAAAAAGTGTATTCCCAATCATATTTTCAGAACTCTTCTAAAACTCCCTTGTCCCCATCTTCCAAGAAAGTTGAGTTGTCTCTTCCTTCACGTAGGTACTTAGACCCATGTGACTATTGTCATAGACCGCATTATGAAGGGTATTGCAATGAAACTGAGGAGGAAAGGATAGAATCCCCTTTAAACTACCAGTCTCCCCGGAACTGAGTCCCCTGGTGGAGAACAAACCTGTGTTGGACTCAGTCACTAACGACAAAGATACGGAAAATGTCCCCAATGAAAATGTCAAATCCGTTGAACCCCAGTTTTCAACAGAGGAACCTTTGGAAAATCGACTATGGACAGTAGCAGTCAATTGTAAGTCTTTCTGATGATCCGCTGATCATTTCCATTGGCTTGGTTCAAAATAGCTTCAGATTTTATGGTTGTATGGTAGACAGCGGAGCCAGCATCAGTTTAATCAGCACAGAAATCACTGATCATTATGCAAGAGATTTACCTTTGCGACCCTCTGTTGAAATAAAAGTTAATGCATGCCATTAGCCGTCTGGTACAAGATCATTCGGTACCTATCAAATTGTATACTGAACGTCCTTTGTTCTTTCCCGAAAGTAGTTAAATGACTAAACCCATCATTCTCATAGTTGTGATCATGGAATTTATGCCCACTCCAATGGTCTTGGGAGCTTTTGCTCTCAAAGAAAATGATCTTCTCCCCGATTTAACAACCAGTGAATTGATACATCGAACTGACGATAGTATCGAATCCATTGCTAAAGACGAAAGTCTAAAGATTCCCTTTTATAAATGTATTACTGTCCATTCTGTTAATTTTTCACCTTTTTCGTGTCAGATGGTGGATGTCCAGACCCTGGTGACATTCCCCCTTTCCTCGTTAGTAGGTTTCCAGGGAGATACAATTGATTCTGTTATTCCAGTGCCTGGGGTGTTAGATCTGAAGCTTCCTTGTAAGGTTGCTTTAATAAACCCTTCAGACAAACCTCAATATTTTAGGAAAGGAACTGTACTGCGTCAATTGTTTTCTCTTGAGACAGAAGAACAAAATCTACAAATTAACACTAGAACCATAGAGTCTATAAACAATGACCAAAACATAAAAACAGATGTATGGACCTCTGCTAAATTGAAGGAGGAATTTGGTTTTCCTGATATCCCTATTTCTGAGCCAGAAAAACAAACTCTTATAGACATATTAATGAACCATAAAGCGACACTTAGTTTTGGTGACCATGATGTTGGAGTGGCCACCAATATCACCCATTCATAGAATTAGAAACTGGCCGGCCTGTCAGACTACCTGTAAGGCGTTTTCAAGGACCCCTGGCTCAAGAAATAGAAAAGCAATGTAAAGAATTGCTGATACAGGATATTATTCAACCCAGTAAGTCCCCTAATTCGGCTCCTGTGGTTCCCGTCTGAAAGCTCGACGGTAAGTTGCGATTGTGTATCGACTACCGAAAACTTAATAATGTCACTAAGACGGATTCCTTTCCCTTACCCAACTTAATTGACATGATCTATAATATGTACGCAAATACTTATTTCACTACTATCGATCTCGTCCCTGGGTAATACCAAGTGTCAATGGAACCGGAAAGTATAGAGAAAACTGCTTTTTCTACCCCCTTTGCCTAATATGAATACTTAAAAAGGCCCTTCGGTGTGAAAAATGGTCCAGCGACTTTTCAATGTGGGATGATGCTGGCATTGACTGGGTTGCCGTGGTCCACAGGGAATAACATGGATATATCATTGGGATTGATATTAAGTAACTTCAGTCAAACCTGTAGATGATACACTAATTACTTTGGGGATGAGAAGTCTTTTTGCTTTGGAAAGAAACGGTATAAACTGAAAACCTAGTAAAACCCGGGCTTTGTTCATACCGAAGTGAATTTTTGGCCACCATACTTTCAAAAGAAAGAATACTCCTGGACCTTCGAGAGAGAATATAAAAGGAGACGATATGAATTTCCCATACCGACCACTATTTAAACAATTACGAAATAGTTCTGGAATACCGGTAAAACTTTTGATATTTGGGGGCAGGCGAATAATCCATAAAAAAAGATTAGCTGAACCCGGTGAGTGGGTGCAGACGGGTGGTTATATATATTCTATCCATGGATTCCTGAAAATGTCAGCAAGACATTTGCAACCACTTACAAGAGAACTTAGTAAAATCCCATTTTGTTAGATTTTGACTGATTTAATAGACCGCGGAGCGTCCCATGGGTTACATGTTGATGCTCTCATACCTCGGGGCTTGGTGCTTTGCCTTTTCAAATACAAGGTGGTGACTGTAAAACCAATGCCTCATTTCAATGACTTTAATGGGGCACGCACAAAGCGAATTACGTGAAGTAATTGCAAAGAGTTAACTGGCCTTAACTGGGCTGTCAAATCCTCTTAGACCCTTCTCTGTGGTGTAAAATGTCATTTATTTTACACACCATATGGCCCCTGAATCATTTAAATATGGAGCCTGTTGGACAGAGGACGAATGAATATACTTTGAAATGCCATCATTTATTGGATCCAAGAACTGTCAATTGCTGATGCCCTGTCTCGTTCTCCGATAGATGAGAAAATATAGATAGTAATTATTTAGAAAACCTCGACACCGCAGCCGGAGGAGGAAGAGAGTCCCCCGGGATTTTCCAGTGGTAAATTACAGGAGGAGATTCTTTATATATAAATTTTTTGCCTTTTCCTGTATGGGTTCCTGTAGATTTTGCCATATGTGGAAATGAGAGATGTTCGATTCAATGAAGTTACAAACCCCAATCAAAGATAAAATTACAAGGTATTCTGATTCAGAAAAACTAAGGTTGTTAAGATCTTCTGTGGAACAAAATGCTCCATTCCGCGAAGTTATAACAGTTTTTGAACAGATTTTTCAGAGGCAGGTAATTATTTATGTATATATTACTGATTAAACCCACAATATATGGAATAGTGAAATCCTAAAAATGGAGCCCTGTCATTTGAAATGTTTAGCAGGGATTCCTATAATTATTTCTAGAGTCTTCCATAAACTTTTCTGAAAACCGATAAATTTTTTCTCTTACTTTATAAGGTAAAAATAGAAAAATCCAATAAAACAAAAAATAAAGTATACTAAAGCCGAGCCAAATGAATTGGAATTTTAAAGCTTTCACTTTATTTATCTTCTGGAAAATCATTGTGATTTCGATTTTGATGGACATTCTATTATTGTTGTTCCTTTACTGAAAAATACATATTTAGTCAATTGACAAAGATTTCATTTTATAAGTAATAACTAATAAGTTGGTTAAAACCAATTAAAATCTGACACTAGAGAATAAACAATTAATTATATTGTTTATTTCTTCATGAAATCTAAAAGTATGTATGTATGAGTATAAATGAATTCGACTCGCAGTATGTAATGAAATGATATTCCCCATTATCTCCTCCATTAAAAATTAAATAAAAATATCTTATTAACCCTATGACAAGACCTGATATATATATATATAATATATATTATATATATATATAATATATATATAATATATTATAATATATATATAATATATATATATATATTATATATATATATATATATAATATATATATATATATATATATATATATATATATATATATATATATATATATATATATATATATATATATATATATATATATATATATAGTATATATATATATATATATATATAAAGTGTATGTATATATATACATATATGACTATGTATATATATACAGTATATATATGCTTGTTCTTCTGCTGGAAATACCTTGCCATGTATACATGACAAGTTATTGAAGGTGGAGGAGCTTTGAATTTATTTTTGCAGGTTTTCCTTGATCTGGAGAGAGAGAAACTTCCATGATGAATTTGGCGAAGTAAGGATCTGGAAGATCGTAGTCTCCAACTTCATCGTATTCAGGAGCTTGTAAACGGGTTTAATGAGTAAAACAAAACTATGTTTAGATTAGACAGAACTAAGATTCATTATAGAATCTTTAATGTTATCAAATGATTAACATTTATTACAACCCTTGTTCATAGGGTATATGCTGGTTTGCCTTCCCAATGACCTTGAGTAATATCTCAAGAGATCCACTTTTTTCACAGTTTCCATTTAAAATTGATGGTTAGTCTAACAATAATGGGTTACAAAAGAAGCCCTGTCTCTGACTCAGACACTAAGTTTTAATAGTCGTGTTTTCCTAAATACCACTAAAAATATAGTGCTTATATAGTACATATATTTTACACATTGATATTGATTTTGATTAAAAGTTTTGATGCATGATTAAGAATGGTGTAATGATTTGTATTCAAAAAGATTATAATTATTATAGACCTTTAATTACATGCAAATATATGAGGAAGATATTTAACTTTCAACAAATTCCTATTATTATATAAAAAATTTTAATCAATGTAGGGCAATATTCATTCATGCATAACCATGTAAATTGAAAATTCTGCAAAGCTCATTTACTAATGGATATATTGTATTTTTCAGCTTGAGTTTGGTCGGTAACTTTCTCTTTTACCTTGAGTGTCCAAACATCTTCAACATGCCCCTGTAAATGGCTATCACCTCTGAATTGTTTATTTTCAGAACACAGTATAAAAATATAGTCGGAGGAGCAGGTGTATTGAGAAAGGAGAGCATAAAGCCACCCTCCATTGTATATTTCTTGTTTAAAGAAACCTCTTTAAATAATTGTAATTTTCACATGAAAACAATGCTGTAGAAGATCCGGATAATTACTCTGAAGAATATAAAAATCCTTCCAGGTATGAGCATGCTATCTATTATACTCTTTCCATTTGAACTGCCTATTACAAGGATAGAACCCATTTATAGAACAAAACTGACAAATCATTAAAAACACTTAACCTATTTGCAATAGGTTAAGGAGTTAATGATTCGAATAGACTTTAATCATTGTCCGAAGAAAGAAGAAAAAACCTTTTTTTGTAAAATGTCCCTATTTTGTATTCACTTAAATTGTAAAGAAAGACCTGAAATATCCTTCTCTACTCCACTATTCTATTATCTTTGCCTCTTGGTCCTTGTCATTCATTGAACGACGTGGAAAATTAAGGTGGGGGCTTAGATTTGGTGGGGAGGGATATAAGGGAGACGATATTCATGCATAGAAATGTTATTTTAAGGTATCGGTATCTTGACAGGTACAGGTGTGTTGTAAAGTATCAGTATCTTGGCTGGAATTTATACATGCAGGCTGGTTGTATTCCACATGTATGTGTAATTTGTATCGGTGGATGCGTTTTCAAAATTATTTCTTCATCTATCTCAAAACCTTGTGTTATTTATAAATATCATTAATCAAGTCTTTTTCTCCTAGTTATAATTACTGATGCTTATTGAATATTTATATTGTAAATATTTATATTGAATATAAAACATCCATGTTTTAATTCACGCCTAATAAGGCTATAACAGTTGTTGGGTACAACTAAAGACGAACACTTCACTGATCTTGGAGACAATTCTGGATATTTATCATCTCCAGGTCAGTACATAAAAATAAGGATTAATTAATGTTGATATAATACAATAATAAGATGGGCTTGTGAGAAGCTAGGAGAAAAATATAGTAAAATATATTTTTCAGACTGTCGATATACAGAATAGATGCATACAAGCATCCACTGTGAAATCAAAGACCTGCCCCTATTAGAAATAATAGGGTATGTTAAATAAAATATTAGATTGATAAATAATAAATTGTTGAATTCTGAAATTTAGATAAAATGATAATGTATTTATTTTTATCATTTTTATCAGGGTTCATAGCTTGGGGCCAAAAGACCAGCTACTTTCATAGCTTGGGCTACAAGCACATTCATAACTTGGGCTAAGACTACAAGCTACCTTCAAATTTAGGGCCTAATTCATAGCTGGGGCTTCATATCAGCTCAGAACTTAAGAAGCTTGGCCTTCATTCTAGTTTATATATTGACCTTCAATTAAAAATCAATTATCATCATAATAACGAACTTATAGGAATGAACAAACAACTACTGTAACAACTAAAAGAAGCTTTGAATAATTCTGACTCTTATATCCCACAATAAAGTTAAGTATATCCTGTTTAATGAGTCAGAATTAATAATTCAGTTTAAACGGTTGCATGAATAATATCTGAGAAACTAAATTTGTTCTCTTCTCGTAATCTGTTTCTAAAGCTTTGATTTAGCTTTCATACCTATAATTATAATAACATTGGATTGTAATTCATGTTAATATTCTCTTTATTTTTACTTATACCTGTTAATGAAAATCTTTGATTATTACTTTGGTAATAATCTATTATGGTAAATAATTATTTATATCACCTTGTAGTGATTATACCCTTTCTGAAATCCCCAAATCAAACTACGTACTTGTATCTATTAAGTCATAGTATTGGAGTATCATCTATTGGTAATCCATCCTCCCAAAACATTCCCTTTTGTATGTTTTCTAAATCATAATAAAACCATAAAAGTTTAAAGATTATCAACATCCTTTTATTTATTTGTTCTTAATTATTATTATTCTTATTATACTAGTATTACACCGAGAAAGAGCCTGAATTAACAATAATATTCCTTAGAAACTAAATTTCACAATCCTCCCCAGAAACGTCATCAAGCGAGCAGGCCCACGGAGTCCGGAGACTATCTCCCTCTGTGTAGAGAAAGTTTATAGCTCTACTTATCCGGAAAAAATAATTAAGGTGGTTCTTGTTCTCTTGGATAACGTCAGATAGAAAAGAAACTTCCTTACTACTGAATCAGGTATGGTACATATTATTTGTCATATTCTCATTTCTAAATTCTTCAATTGAAACTTCTTCCATCATCGATTCAATTCCATTGGAGAGTGGAACCTCACCGTCGGGATTGAATCTCAAACCCAGTGTTCTACTCTCCTTAAAATATATATATATATATATATATATATATATATATATATATATATATATATATATATATATATTATATATATATATATATTTAATATATATATATATATATATAGTATATATATTATATATATATATAGTATATATAATATATATATATATATTATATATAATTATATATATATATATATATATAATATATATATATTAATATAAATATATATATAATTAATATATATAATATATATATATATATATATAATTTAACTTAATTAAACTACAGAAACTTTATAAATATTTATTAAACATAGGCCCTTATATTGGTTACTTTACAAAACTAATCCCATTACACAATTTTTAATTTTCTAAATGTAATAATACGAGCTTTCGCCTCTATGCCGGGAGGCCTCTTCAGGTGATGGTTATATTTAACTCGAACAGAAAGAATCAAAAAATTAGACAGACTATGAATTTTGGAATTGGTTGGTTTCTGTTACTATTTTTTTGTAAAAGTTGGGTCTTTCATTAAACTGATTTGTATCAGATATATATATATATAATATATATTATAATTATATATTATATAAATATATATATATATATATATATATAATATATATATATATAATATATATATATATATATATATATATATATATAGTAGTATATGAGTATGGAGAGGAAGGTGAAAAGAAAGAAAGAAAGAATATATATATATATCTTCTTTCTTCTTTCTTCAGCCTTCCTCTTTGCCCCAAGACTGGGGGTAAGGTGGCTGTAAAAGAAAGGAAAAAGAAAAGCAAGAGTAGGATAACATGACAAACGTCGAAAAGAAAGCCAGCCTTACAGCCCCCTCTGTACCATTAAATTAGGGCGAGAGCTCGTACAGAACAGAAAATCCACCACCCTAGAAGCATCATGGGACCGCGACGGCCCTCACTATGTAAAAAATCGTCAATGTAAGGGGTTCATCCCCTGGCCCAGGTGGCCACAACTCATGCCCCATCACAAAACCCCGCCATTCTTCTCCTATCATGCACTCTTTATTCTCGCCTCTGCCAAACTCACATTTCTTCTCCGTTCAGACATGTCGTGTCACCGATCTCCGAAATCCACTTCCTCTTCGTCTCCAGCCGATCGGTTCCCAACTACACTCACCCACTAATACATCCGCTTAATACCACCGACTATCACTCGATCCTTTACATGACGCAAGACGCATTCAACATACTTTGCATTATTTCTCTCAATTTACCCCTTTCTTCACACACCACACCACTCTCTAATACGTTCATCCTCTCTTTATCAATTCTTCTCACACCTGGCACACCCCTAAGATTGTCCTCTGAACACATTGAACTTTGGATCTATACCTCTTAATTCCCAGACAATAGTCTCACTACCATACGATAACAACAGGTAACAACATACCCTTCATGTAAGCCCTAGCGCACTAAGACTTAGTCCCTTTGCATTCAAGAAATATTTAATTATACCAGCCACCTTCCTGCCATTCACGAACTTTCCTACTACAATCTGCATCGTCCGTTCCCTTCTCATGCCAACATATACCCTAAATATTATTTAACTCAACACTTGTTCTATGCCCCTTTGCGCTCAAAACCAATCCTTTTAAAACAATAAACCTTTTTTCAACAAACTTGGAAAAAGGAAAAAAAGTGGGTCCTCCCCACTCCAACAAAAAACCAAATATAACCTTTTACTCTTATCCACGTGTTACTTTCAAGCCCCTCCTTTTACAACACCCTGCCAATATCTCTTACCAATCCTCTCAAACTCTCTTCAGAATTCGCCACACAAGAACCAAATCATCCGCATATAATAGTAGGGCACCCTCCACTCATCTCCATTCTCCACCATTCTAACACCATTTCCTGCCATTCCCACCCATAAATATATATATATATATAATATATGTATATATATGTCGATTATATTAACTATATATATATATATATATATATATATAATATATATATATATATATATATATATATATCAGGGGGCATTACATAGGTAGGTAGATTAAGGTAGCTCCTACCCAATAATTTTTGAGTCTTTTGATAAAATAAATTAAATGGTAAACTAACTAAACTATTACAATTTATTTGAACGTGAAAAAAAGAAACTGATTTATAAAATAAATTTAAAGAAAACAACTACATTAGCAATAGCAATTATAATAACTAAATTCAATTGGAAATTTGCCTTCCTACTCGTTCTTAAAGAGTATTAACCTAGACCAGACATTATTACCTTGCTGTAGGAATGAAAAAATACGAGAATCCAAGGGAACGAAACTTTTCGTTCAGGCGAATAGGTAAGTAAGAAATTTGAAAAGAAAGAATTTTGAACTCTTCTCTCTCTCTCCTCTCTCTCTCTCCTCCTCATCTCTCTCTCTCTCTCTCTTTTCCTCTCTCATCTCTCTCTCTCTCTTCCTCTCCTCCTCCTTCCTCTCTCTCTCCTCTCCTCTCTCTCTCCTCATCCTCTCTCTCTCTCCTCTCTGATCTCACCTCTCTCTCTCCTCCTCATCTCTCTCTCCTCTTCCTCTCCTATCTCTCTCTCTCTCTCTTCTCAGTCCGCTCCCTCTCTCCTCTCCTCGCTCTCTCATCTCCTCTCTCTCTCTCTCTCTCTCTCTCTCTCTCTCTTCCTCTCACCTCTCTCTCTCTGCTCTCTCTCTCTCTCTCTCTCTCTCTC
>JABUQX010042461.1:12500-22462 GCA_015478945.1 Trachelipus rathkii | reverse complement strand
TCGAAGAAGTGCTTAGCAAAATCATGCAAAATGTTATAGAAGAAATATTTTTTTTGATTTGCTTGTAAATTACTTACCTAAATTGAATTTCAAAATGTTATTTTCATTTCCTATATTATATATATATATATATATATTATATATAATATATATATATATATAATATATTATATATATATATATATATATATAATATATATTATATATTATATATATATATATATAATATATATGTTATATTATATATATATATTACTATTTATAATATATTATATATAATATTTTGTTAAAGAATGACCGTTTAACTATATAAGCTAAAATTAAACTTTAAATTTAATTAATTTAGTAAATCAATTAAAATATTTTTATTTTAACCTAATTTTTCTGTTTTTATTATTCACTTCAAACAAACTTTGAATATATATATATATATAAATATAGATAAAGAATTTTATTACATATTATATTGTATTTTATATTATAATGTTATATTATTATATTAATATATAAATTATATTCTTATAATGGTATTATACACACAAATATTACTTATATATATATATATATAATATAATAATATAATATATATTATATTATATGATATATATTATTATTTATATTATTATTATATTTATAATATATATATCATATATATTATATATATATATATATATATATAATAATATATATATATATATAATATATTATATAATATATATAATATATATATATATATATAATCGGCTTCTTGTTGAGGGTGAAAGTCATAGGACACAGATCAGAAGAAAGACGAAGAAGTTTTTCAGATGCAATCATCAGGAGTTGAATTGGAGGATCGGAGATATCAAGTTAGAGAGAATTTAATGAGAGTCTGAACAAATTTTTCTGAATAGTTCTATCTGAGATACTCATATGATCAGACTGGTTGCCTCTGATTGATATTCAAGTAGGAAAGGCATTAGGTTTCATAATATCTATTCAAACTTAAAATTATATTTTTCTTCGCTTATATTTAGATAAAAAGTATTTTATAGGGTCATACACAAACCACACCACTAACACACACACCCCCTCACCTACACACACACACCCACATATATATATATATATAATATATATATAATAATATAATTATATATATATTATAGTATATATATATATATTATATATAATAATAATATATATATATATATATATATATATATATATATATATATATATACAAAGCTCGTTGACATCTCTGGAAAGAAAACAATAAGAGAAGGGCTGATAATTGAAAAAATAGTTTTCGTATACAATAGAAACAAACATATGATAAAAAGTCTTTCTATATCCAATCCCCTTCTTGAGAATTTTTTTTTTTTTTTTTTTTTTTTTTTTGCATGAATTAAATAATGTCCAAATCAATGGTTCAAGGTAAGGAAAGTTTAATATCGTCAGAAAAGGATCGAAACCACGTCTTTTGAAATTTACATGAGTTTTGCATGTAATGAAAACTTGACGTGTATAGATTTCACAACCTCAAAGAAGTTATTTGAATTTAAAATTCCGGATTTTTTCACATTTAGAACTGTGCTTCTATCATCTATCAAATTTCTCCTTTTATATAATATATATATATATATTATATATATATATTATATATATTTTATTAAATATATTATATATTATATATATATATATATAATATATATATATATATATATGATATATATATATATATATATAATTGATTTTCCATCAATGAGAAATCCCTGACATCAGGTTGTAAAACGCAGCTCAGAACTCATCTTTTATTTCTTGCTTAGTAAAAACTGAACTGGTTCTAAAAATATAAAAATATAACAAAACTATAAATATATAAAAGTACAAATACTAAATGCTAAAAAGTAAACATAATAATTATACATTGGTTGCATTGAAAATTAGTTATTCCTGTTAATAAGTGTTCAATAAAAAATTATCAGTATTTTTTTGGACTTTTTATTTATTTTGTCCTTTTGCTTGTTTTGAAAACTCATAGATGTTACTTTTTTTAAATATATTTATACTCACATGTTCATTCTACCACATTATTAATATCTCTATAACTATACCTTCTATTACGTAGTTTTATCAGTGCTGGATTAGTGCTGTGCTTATATTACCAATTTGTGGGGCTGCTGATCATATAAGTTGCCTTTGAAGAGGCTCTATTTTAGCTGTATTCCTTTTTTGTTTCTCTGGTGATTTTGCTTGCATAAGTTTACTTTGTGTTCCCAAATTCTTCTATAGCTTCTTTAATTCATATACTAGATGATTGAAAGAAATTCATTGCTAGTTATTTCTCATCCTTAATAAGTTTATAATTTATATTATGACTATTGATGGCAATGACAATGTTTTCTTTTGATGTTTTTAATATTTAATTATCTTAATATTGTTTTTTAAACAATAAAACAATATCAACAATATTGTCATTTGGCGAGTTTGCAGTTTGTTTGCTTTAATACATTGCCAGTTGGAGGTTTTTGCAATATTTTTTATTGGCTTGCAATATTTTCTAATTATCAGGTTTTTCTTATGTATTGGGCTTTCTTTAGCTTTTATTCTAGATGCAAGCCCTTAATCTTGATCCCCTCTGCAATGGCGTGCAATAATTGTTTGAGTTTTTTTTCAGGCAATTGTTGCAATGCAATTTTTGCTTTGTTAGCCTTTATAAGTGTTGCTTGGACATTTTTTTGTAAATATTCGATGAAAACCGTAAGATGGTTGTTACAGCATGGTAGTAATGGAATTTTCTGTAATTCCTTATATTAATTTTTTTTTCTTTTTTTCTTATATTTTAATGGAAAATATATCATATTTCCCCCTTTTGCTAAGAATATTAAGTTTTCTTGTTCTTAGTTTCCTTAAGTTTATAAATTCTGTTGTCTTCATTGTTATATATCCTGCCTTTTCTCTCAGCAAGAATAATTTTGTTAATGTTGCTTTTTCAAAATTGGTTGTATTCTAAAGTATTCTTGTCTTTAATTTATTTTCACATCACTATTCTCACTCTGTTTAATCATCTTTGTAAACTTTTACTATTTTTCCTAAATTCCACAAATTTCTTGGTTTGAAGTCATCTATTAAAAGAACCAAATCTCCTTCTTTGTGTGATTCTTTTTCTGCTAACCATTTACTTCTTTTTTGCAATAAAGGAACATATTCTTTGATCCATCTTTTCCAAAATAAATCAGCAAGATACTGAACTTGTTTCCATCTTTTATATAAGTAACAATCTTTGTCTTGAAATAAACCTGGTGGGAATGTTATATTGCCTTTAAGGGTTAGTAGATGATTTGGTGTCAAAGCTTCTAAGTTTTCTAAATCATTTGAAAATTCTGTTATTGGTCTATTATTTATAATGAATTCTATCTCACAGAACAAAGTGTTCAAGTTATCATCTGTCAACCTTATTGGCTGTTCTAAGAGTGAAGCTTGTAGTATATTTCTTACAGTTCTAATATGTCTCTCAAAATGACCTCCTTTATGAGAACTATGAGGTGGTTGGAATATCCACTGTATTTCTTTTTGCTCAAAAAATTTATTTACTTGCTTATTATTCCAAATTTTAACTTGTCCTTTTAATTCTTTGTTAGCTTTTACAAAGTTCAATCCATTATCTGATCGGATCAATTTCACATTGCCTCTGCGGCTTATAAATCTTCTTAGAGCATTAATAAAGGCATCAGTATCTAATGAATATAGCATTTCTAAATGTATTGCTCTGCTACTTAAACATGAGAATATTAATCCATATCTTTTTTCTCTTACCTTCCCTCTTCCCCTTACTACAAGAAAAGGGCCAAAGGCATCTATACCAATACTTGTAAATGGTGGTACATCACATTTTAATCTATCTTTGGGCAAATCTCCCATCAACTGCTGAGTTGGTCTTGTATGGAGCTTCCTACATATTATGCAATCTTTTAAAATCTTCTTAATACTTCTACTTGCTCCAATGATATAGTACTTCTCTCTTAAAGCATTTAAAACTGTTTGTTTTCCTAAATGTCCATTAATTCTATGGTAATGTCTCATTATTAGCATTGTAACATGACTATTTGGCAAGATAATTGGATGTTTAAAATCATATGATACATCATTTCAGATTTTTATTCCTCCCACCTACTCTTAATATTTCATTATCATCTAAAAAATGGTAGGAATTTTGCCAAAATGTGCCTCTTTGGTAAGGCTTCTTTCTTTTTTATTTTGTATTGTATATCATGAAATTCTTTATTTTGTACATATTTGTAAATAGCCTTTTCTGCATCTTTAAATTCTGTGATTGTCATAGCACCTTTATTCCAGGTTTTTTTATGCAAATTTTCTTTAACTCTTAAAATCCATGCTACTTTTGTTTTTAATTTCATCCAATCTGACACAGAATTTATGAGCTTGTCTGTTGAACTTTCTTGTAGTTGTATGGCCATTACAGGTTTAGTTTTTATAATTTCATCATTTTCATCATCTAATTTATTTTCTTTAATTTGCTCAGGCCATTGAGCTTTGTCTTTGTACAAAAATTCTGGACCAGTGCTCCATAGTTTATTGTTCAAAAACTCATTAACAGATATCCCTTTACTTGCTATATCTGCAATATTTAGCTTGCCTGGTACATAATTCCATTGGCTTTTATCTGTTTGTGATCTAAATATGAATTAACTCTATTATGTACAAATCTTTTGAATCCTTTTGATTCATTTTTAATATATTTGTAATACAATTTCACTATCTATCCAAAAATACTCTTTGTTTATTTTCATATTTTAATTTTCATTTTAAAATTTTGAATGTATGTTGACAAGCTAATTTGGGCTGCACTCAGTTCTATCTTGGAAATAGTTAACAATCAAATTTTATTTAATGGTATCAATCTTGTTTTAGATAACACCAATGAACAATATTTTTCATCATTACATCCAATGAACCTTATATATGCTACTGCTGCATATGCAATTTGAGAACCATCTGAAAAATAATGTAGTTCTACACTTTTATACTTTAGACAATTTGGATTATATGGCCTAGGAACTTGAAAATCATTTAGCTTATTAACATCACTTAGCCATTTTATGTAACTTTTTTTTTATATCTAATGGAATTTCATCATCCCAGTTAACTTTTCTATCGCATAAATTTTGAAATATCTTTTTGGCTACTAGTAGCACTGGGCTAATAAATCCTAGTGGATCATATATGGAAAAAATGCAACTGAGTATACTTCTTTTTGTCAATTCTTTATTTTGTATATCTACCCTAGCTTTCATTAAATCTTTTTCTGGGTCCCAACTTAAGCCTAATACCCTTTGTGAAGGTAATTCATCTAAGGATAAGTTTATTTCTTTAAAATCAATATTTTCTAAAAATTCCTTTGAATTACTAGCTACTTGATGCAGATTAAAACCACTAATTTTTAAAATTTCTTTAACTTCTTTATAAACTGCTACAGCCTCATTTTCTGATTTCACAGACTTTAAACAATCATCTACATAGAAATTTCTAAGTATTGTATCTTTGGCTAAATTACTGAATTTTTCTGCTTCAATTACATTTGTAGTTTGTTTCAAAACATAATTTGCTATAGAAGGAGAGCTCACACTTCCAAATATATGAACTTTAACCCTGTATTCTTCTGGAGTTTTATCTAAATTACTATTTGGGAACCATAAGAAGCGCTGATAATCTTTATCCTTGTCAAGTACCTGTATTTGATAAAACATCTTCTCTATATCTGCTATGAAAGCATATTTCTCTTTTCTGAACCTTAAAAGGATGCCTTGTAGATTGGAAATATAATCTGGGCCTGTGAGTAAACTATTATTTAAAGAAATACCATTGTATGGTAAAGCTGCATTAAATACTACTCTCATTTTTTCTTTTGTTGATGAATTACGCTATGGTGTGTTAAATAGAATCTGTCATTGTTTAATAATTCATGTTTCTCAACTTTTTCTGCAAAATTAAGTTTTAACATTTCATCTATGTTATCACAATATTGTACAAAATATTCTTTATCCTTCAAAAATTTATTTTTTAATGAATACAATTTTGCTAAAGCTTGATTTTTGTTATTAGGAAAATGCTGATTTTCTTTTTTAAATGGTAAACCAACTTGAAATTTACCTGTAATTGTTCTTTGTAATGTATTTTCAACCTTCTTTTTCCACTTCAAATCTTCTACACTTTCACAAACTTGCTCAGGATTCTTTTCAGAAAACTCTCTTAAGCAATATTTTTCAAGTAAATTATCATCTTGTTCTTGTATTTGTGTTTTATGACATCTTAAACTCATGAATGCTGGTATACCATCTGGTGTCGAACCTTGTAAAGCCCATCCAAATGAATACTTAACTGCAAAGGGATAGTTATAATGACCTTCCACTACTTCAATTGGTTTTAACAATTTACTTTGATTCATTCCTATTAATAATCCAATTTTTGATTTTATAAAATTGAAGGGCACATGACTCAAGTATTCTAATCCATTTATATCATTGATAGATGGACTTTCTTCCATTTTAAAGGGCCATTTTTCTTTGCAGTATATATTATTTATGGTTTCAGATTTCCTCATCTCAATATCATAGATTTCTAGATTATTTAAAATGTATGTCTTTATTTTATGTTGTCCATACATAGTAGTAATATCTATATCTTTCTGAGGTTTCATATATGACATACCTAGTTCTGCAGCTAAATTTAAGTCCATAAAACATGCTGAAGAATATGTATCTAGACCCATGTATGTCTTAATCACTTTATCTTTACCTTTAAGCTTTATTTTAACTGGCACTGCAGGATAAAATAGCTTTCTATTGCTTACTTTTGTTTGAAAGGTTTTTGCTTCATTACTTCCTGATTCTTTTGACTCTACCTTTTTATCTTTATTTTCTAAATTCACAGTGAGTGCTGCTGGTGAGATATTTGAACCATCTTGCCCTTTGGCACTATCTTTTTCTCTATGCAGAAATGTTAAATGTTGCTTATTACATTTTTCACATTTTTCTGGTCTTTTACAATTACTACTAAAATGATTTGATCTGAGGCACTTAAAGCATAATTTATTGTCTTTAAGGAAGTTTGTTATTTCATCTTGGCTTTGTTTTTTCTAGAATTTTTCATTTAATTATACTATGATTGTCCTTTTTACAAAAATTGCAAAACTGCGATTTATTATTATTACTACTACTATTACTACCATTATTCCTATTTTTATTGTCATTATTATTATTCCATTTATTATTATTATTATTATTATTATTATTATTATTATTATTATTATTATTATTATTATTATTATTATTATTATTATTATTATTATTATTATTAACATTTTATTGTTATTTCTATGGTCATTATTATTTTTCATTTTATAAAGTGAATTAACCCTTTTTCACTTTGGTAATCTTTGTTTGCTTTGGTTTTTGTACCAATGCCAATTCTCCAAAATAAGGTGTATCCATGATCCTTGCTTCTTTTTCAACAAACTTTGTAAATGTACTAAAATTTACCTTTTTATTTTCTTCATACATACTATCAACTTTATATCTCCACTTATCACGCTGCTTGTAGGGAAGTTTTTTAACTATTCTATAAATAGCACCAGTAGAATTCAATTCATTCAATGGAGTAATATTTTCCATTGCATTATTGATAGAGTCTAAAAACAAAGAAAAATCTGCCATAGCTTCACTATCTTCATTCTTAATTTCATTCCAGTCTTCTAGCTTTTTCAGATATGTATTAGCAATAACTTGTTCATTTCCATAATGTTTCTCGAGTTTTTCTACTGCCTTTTTATAACTTATATTTTCATCTAAATGCATACAACTTCTTACTATATTTTCTGCTTTACCTTCTGTATACTTGATTAAATAAGAAAGCTTGTTCATTTCATTTTCACATTTTCCTTCTATATTAGTTTTAAAAACTAGCATAAAATCTTTAAATTTAGTCGGATCTTTTCCATTAAATATTTCAGGCTCACATGTTGGAAGAGGGTTCTTAATACTTACTTCCAATTTTTGTTTTAAAATTTCTACTAGTTTAGACTCCTGATTATTATTTTCACCTATACTATTTATTTTAGTTTGTGTTAAATTTACATTTTTATCCTCAGTTTTTACATTTTTATCCTCAGTTTTTACAGAGGTATCGCTAATACTGAAAATTGGATTTTCTAATTTTTGTTCGATTTTTATTAAACTTTGTTCCAAATTTTTTATATGACTACTGTGTTGGTACAAATCCAAACTTTCTAGTTCCCTTTTTTTTGCCAAGTATTGTTCATGCTCTTGTAATTTTATTTTACTTTTTTCTATCTCAAGTAACAAAGATTGGGCTATTGCACTTTTTGAACTAGCTACACTTGCTTTACTCACTTTACTTGATACATTACTAGCACTGTCTTGTGGCATAATCCTTGGCTCATATTTACTCATATATTTTGAAATATCACTTTTTAACTCATAATATGGCTTTAGTTTTAATGTAAGCCACTGCTGTATTTTATCTGCCTCTACAGATTCTGTAATTAATTCACTACAAGAATTTTTTAAGGATTCTACTTTTGCGTCTAATGTTAATTCATCAGTTTTAATTTCGAGACTTAAATCTAAGTCATTTAAGAAAGCATGCCATAATTTGCCTTTAATAATGTTAATTTTAAAGGTAACCGCTGCTAATTTTCCTGAAGGAACCTTAAAACCTCCTTCAGTTGTTTCAGTTTCATCGATATCGATATCGATATCGCTCATTTTTTTTTAAACTATTAATAAAAACTATTAAAACTATTAAAAAACTAAATATTTATCGAACTCATTCACTCATTTTATTTTATTAAATAAAAAATAAAGGAAGGATATTACTTTTAACACAATTTATATATACAGATAAATTTTATATTTCGTATATGAAAGTTACCTGTATATATTTTTTATTTATTTTATTATTTTTATTTTGCTATACTTATTTATACTTATTGTCAATCGGATGACGATCATTCCTCACATCTGAGTGACAGCTTTGTGTTCTTCATCCAAGCTTCTAATTAGAAGAACTATATTGATTTTCCATCAATGAGAAATCCCTGACATCAGGTTGTAAAACGCAGCTCAGAACACAATGTTTTATTTCTTGCTTAGTAGGAACAATAAATTTCAAAATATAAAAATATAACAAACTATAAATATATAAAAGTACAAATACTAAATGCTAAAAAATAAACATAATAATTATACATTGGTTGCATTGAAAATTAGTTATTCCTGTTAATAAGTGTTCAATAAAAAATTATCAGTATTTTTTGGACTTTTTATTTATTTTTGTCCTTTTTAGCTTTTGTTTGAAAACTCATAAATGTTACTTTTTTAAATATTATACCACATTCACACCAACTATATTAATACCTATAAAAAACTATTACCTTCTAATTACTGATGTTTGGATTTCAGAATGGCTGAGATTAGGGTGGTGGCTTATATTACTCAATTTGTGGGGCTGCTGATCAATAAAGTTGCTTGAAGATGGCTCTATTAGCTGAAAATTCCTTTTTTGTTTCTTCTGGTTGAATTTTAGCTTGCATAGAGTTTCTTTGTTGTCCTCAGGTTTCTTCTATAGCTTCTTTATTAATATATATACTAAATGGTTGAAGAATTCAATTGCTAGTTATTCCACCTTAATAGTTTCTTCTTTGTGAAATTAATAAGCTCTTGATGAATAGATGTTACTAAGTGTTTCTTCATATGTTTTCCTAGTGTTGAATGAAGCTCAATTCTGTACTTTGCCTTTATTTTCTCAATTTACTTTGGCAAGTTGGCAGTTTGTTGCTTCAATAGCCTGTTTGAGTTTCTGCAATAGCTTTTATATTGCTTGCAGTATCTTCTAATTATCAGGTTTTTCTTATGTATTGGGCTTTCTTTAGCTTTTATTCT
>JABUQX010042461.1:5000-10000 GCA_015478945.1 Trachelipus rathkii | reverse complement strand
ATATATATATATATATATATATATATATATATATATATATATATATATATTATGATAATATATATATATAATATATCCTCTTTGTTTAGTTTACAAAGGCCTGATTAAACCAAAGTTGGAAGAGTTCCCTAGGTTGATCAAATTTGAAGGCCGACATACCCCAATACACGGAGTTTAAAACTGTGTAAGTAGAGGTACTTGGGAAAATATATATAGGGAATGTGCTCCACACTTTACCAGTGGAGTCCATGTATGTAATATTGAGTGTTTTGATTAAGTATGGGGGCAGAGAGATGGATAGAGAAAGGATGAGACTGTGTAGAAAGGCGTCTCTCACGAACCATAAGTATAAAAATGGAGGAGGTAAGAGATTGAATAGTTAAGAAGAAAAGTGTCCGTTGTAACATCGATAGAAGAAAAAGAGTGACGTCACAATTCGACGGATAGAAAGAGATTGGAGAGATAATGAGAGAAGGAGTTAATAAAGTGAAAAATAGCAGACTCTACATTTTCAAGAAGAGCTTTGTAATTGGATCCACCTCAGATGTGTGAGACATTCTCCATACAGGGCGTTCGACCGCTCTTTAAAGCTGGAAGTGGATGAAGAAATTCTGAAGGCGCCTGAGTACCCTCAACCTCTTAGAAACTTGTATACAAATGAAGTAATGTGATACTTCTAATTAAGTTTACGACAAGAAGAAGCCCCATCAATATTAATAACGGAAGGTTAGGTTGAGTTGTGTGTTTTCGAAGATGTTATAGCTGTGTGGAGGAATATGCCGAGTAGAAAGATGGAGGAACTGAGATTTTGAGGAATTAAAAACAACCTTCTCAATGTCCTGATTAGAAATTCGAGAAAAATCAGAGGTTAGGTCTCCAAAACCACACTCCTAGCCTTAGTTATTTGTTGTTGGGAGGGACGTCCATCAATATGATGTCAGTAATGAAGGGTGGATTCGTCGGCAAAGGAGTAAATAGGTGAAGAATTAATAAAGAGAAAGCCATTAATGAAAAATAGAAAGAGAGTTTGGAACAGGACAGAACCCTTTTGAACACCACTATTCATAGATCTAAAGGATGAACGGTGGCAGTCTTCAATAGTTGTTATAGAACGACCAGAAATGATATCAGAGATAATGTCACAGAGAGATGGTCACAGATAGAATGATAGAAACCGAAAGAGGGAAGTTTATAAATCGAAGTTTTGTATTCACCGAAATACGGAAGCGAAGAAGACCAAAAATAAGAAAGAATAGACAGAAGATCACCAGTTGAGCGATTCTTGCAAAATCCATTCTGGGAATCAGAGATATGATTAGAAGAAATGAGATATTTCCATATCTCCCTGTTAAACATAGATTCCAAAACTTTAGCAAAAACAGAAGCTAAAGCGATAGGACGATACTTGAGAGGGTTTGAGGGTTTGAGGGTTTGAGGGTTTGAGGGTTTGAGGGTTTGAGGGTTTGAGGGTTTGAGGGTTTGAGGGTTTGAGGGTTTTAGTGTTGGGAGGGGTCACCTTTTTTTGGCACAGGATGAATGACCGCCCCTTTTTTAGCAAAATGGGAAGATCGAAGCAGTAAGAGAGAGAGAGACCTAATAGTTTACCAAGGGATGTTGCAAGCTCGGAGCACAAACTTTGAGAACCACAGGAGGAATATTATTGAGACCTGACGCCTTCTTAGTATTAAACTCCGAGAGAGTAGAAATAACATCTTTAAAAGAAATTACATTCACAAATAAGTTGGAGGGATTTGGAGAGGGAGAAACAGCTCTGGAATTGTCTTATGTAGAATTAGAAGCAAAGGTTCGAGGGAAGACTTCAGCTTCAGCGGAATTTAAAACGGAAGTTGTTTCGTCGAATGATACTAGAGGAAGAAAAAAGGAAGATGGAAAGTTAGAAATAACAGCATTTGCAAAATCCCGAAAAGAACGTGATAAAGACGAACCAGTAAGGGTGTTGCACCTTCATCGGAGAAAAGAGTTTTTAGTGTCACGAAGAGTAGATTTTGCACGATTCAGAGATGAAATAAAAGTTGTGTGAGTTTCTGGAGTTTGAAGAGGACGGTAATTCCTGAAGGTAGCATCCTGTATGCGAAAAGAGCAAACACAAGCAGAGCTAAACAAAGGTTTGTTATATTTAGTCGAAGAGAAAGAATATGGAACGTATGCCTCAATAAAAGAGAGAACCTTCACGGTAATGCTCTCAGTACACTCCGAGGGAACCCTCCTACGGAAGCAATAATCATTCCAAAGAAATCAAAGAAGTACGACCTCAAGTCCGTAGGTGGTAGGAGAGGGGTCTTTCCGGCAAAAAATTGAAGAGATAGAATAGACAACAGAGATACGTAGATGATAGTAGGAAGAAAGAGGATAAAATATTTTACCAGAATACGGAAAAGAACTAGAGGTTAGGAAAAGGTTTAGAATGTTGGGTTCATCTCCAAGACGATCAGGGATGCGAATAGGGGGCTCCACCAACTGCTCAAGGTTATTCCAGATAGAAAAATTGCAGGAAGTTGTACCAGCTGTATCTTGCAAATAAAAAGAAACCATCGTCGGTGGTGAATATTGAAATCAAAAAGAACGATAATAATTTCAGAGGAAGGTGAATATATATATATATATTATATATATATATTATAGTATATATATATATATATATATATATATATATATATATATATATATATATATATATATATATATATATATATATATATATATATATATATATATATATATATACTATATATATAACTTACTCGCACGCAGCACTAGTAAGTTGTTAGACTGCACCGCGTAGTTCAATATGTTAGTTAGATTATAATATGATAAACGTTTTGTCAATTTTTGTTATATTAACATTATTATGTTATAGATATGATATAAAAGTGGATTTAGGTTGTATTGTGTAATAATGTTAGTTACAATTAATATTGACATGGATATTATAGAAATGGGACTAGGTTAAGCTTTATGGGTAATGTTAGCTACTTTACTGTCGATAAGCAGTGGAGAACTTTGTTAACAAAAGCAGTTTTTTCGTACGTAAAGGTATGTCAGGTATGTTATGTTCTTAGTTTAGGGGATATTATGTAAGCTTTACAGATGTTAAAACTTTATGTTATTATTTATTCGTTGGTTAGAATGAGTTAGGTTAGGTTATGATTAATATTTGTTTAGTTTTGCTAAATATTACTGCGTTAATGTGGAATTAACATTGAAATGTTATAGATATTTTGGAAAAGTGGGATTAAGTTCAAGTTTTTTGTAGGTAATGTTAGCTAATTTACTGTTGTTTAGTAGGGAACTTTGCTAATCTTAACAGTTGATTTGTACGCTAGGTATGCTAGGTATTTCATGTTCGTAATGTAGGTTATGTTATGTCAGTTTTACTGATGTAAAAATTTTTTTATGTTATTCGTTGGTCAGTGTGATAGTTAATGTATTGTTTAGACAAAGAACCTTTTTTTCAATATGTTAGTTAGTTTATGATATGATAAATATTTTAGTTAGGCTTTGTTCATATTACTATGATAATGTTATAGATATGATGGAAAAGTAGGGAGCAGGTTACGTTTTGTGATGCTATGTTAGTTACTTTACCGATATTAATCAGTACACTTTGTTAACGTTTAGAGTTTATTCGTATGTAGAGGATGTCAGGTGTGTTATGATACTCAATGTTCTTAGTTCAGGTAATATTATGCAAGCTCTATTCATGTTAAAACTTTGTTATGTTAGCATTTATTCGTTGATCAATATGATAGGTTAGGTTATGATAATTTTTTGTTAGATTTTGCTAAATACCAGTTTACAATGATATTTTATTCAAAGAACTTATTTTTGTTATGTTATGCACAAAAGACACCAAAATATGACAAAGCAATAGATCAATAGATCATGATGGATAGGTGGGAAGGGTAGGGTGGGTGGTTTGAGTTACTGTTTTACTGCTTTACTGCTTTACTTCTTTACTGCTTTACTGCTTTAGGGTCAATAAAATACTCTTACTCTGATTTTTTCAAACAACTAATTTTCATGTTATGTTTATACAAAATGACGCCAAAATATTACTTAAAGCAATATATCAATAGATCATGGTTGGGTGGGAGGGTAGGGTGGGTGGTTTGCGTTACTGTTTTCTACTTCTTTACTGCTTTACTGCTTTTCTGCTTTACTGCTATAGGGTTAAAAAACTATTACACATTACTCTGATATTTCATTCAAAGAACTTATTTTTGTTATGTTTATACAAAATATGATTTAAGGCAATAGATAAATAGATCATGGATGGGGGAGGGGTAGGGTGAGTGTTTTGCGTTACTGCTTTACTGTTTTACGGCTTTATGATAAATAAACTTTTACACTTCACTATGATATTTTATTCAAATAACTTATTTTTATAATTTGCTACACGAAAAGACACCTAAATATGACTTAAAGCAATAGATCAATAGATCATGGATGGGTGGGAGGAGTAGGGTGGGTGGTTTGCGTTACTGCTTTAATGCTTTACTTCTTTAGAATTCGTAAAATGAAAAATTTTTACATTCTAAACATAAAAAGAATAAAATTTTTAGTATAAAAACAAAATGTTTTAAATATTTTAAAACAGATAAAATAAAAAAATGTTTTAAAAAGTATATATTTTTTTAAATAAATAAAATTAAAAAATAATTATAATTTGAAAATAAAATTTTTGAAATAAATAAAAAAATTAATTTTTAAAAGTAAATAAAAGTAAATAAAATTAAAAAATAATTAAAATTTGAAAAATAATTTCTTTAAATAAATAAAAATTGAAAACAAAGACTAAATATAAAATAAAATTTATTGAATAATAAAAATTAAAAGCAAAGTATATATGGTTACGTAGGTAATTAATTGTTATTAATAGCTGAATTCATTCCACTTTTAATGGTAAAACCCGTTTTATGAATAAAACCCGTTTTGAGGTATTTCCCTCATTATATATATTTTATTATATATATATATAT
>JABUQX010042459.1:10000-11291 GCA_015478945.1 Trachelipus rathkii | reverse complement strand
GCGCGGAGAGCAATAATAGTACTTGATATATGCGTGTAAGGGGGATATAACTTGTATGGGTATTATAGGGGAGATTAGTTATTGAGTGCTGTAGGAAAGATCTATGCTGGTATTTTGATCGAAGGAGTGCGTCGAGCGACTGATGGACTGATTGCGTGAAAAACAAGGTGTGTTTGGAGTGGTAGAAGATGTGTGTGGATCAAATCTTTAGATTGAAACAAATGATTAGGAAAATGAGGGAGGAGAAGAAAATTTTTAAAAAATTGTTGTTCTGTTTTTTGAAATTGCATCTCATATGATGATAGGATTAATATGGAAACTCTATGACGGTGTTAATGATAATATGGTGTTGGTGGTATCTTCGAATGATATGCAAAAAGTATGTATGCGATTGGTGTGAAGCATGTTGTAAGATATAATTAGGTCGAAGTGATTGGTTTGAATATTAATAGCGAGTGAGGTAGGGATATGTGTTTGTTTTGTGTCCTTGGTTATTTAATTTGTATATGGATGGGGTTATGAAAGAATTAGAGGTTTGGGTGGCATTGGATGGTGTTAGAATTTTGGTAATGAGGATGATTTGGTTTTGTGTGGCAAATATGAAGAAAGTTTGAGAGGATGTGGTTAGAAGATTTGGTAGGAGTGCCGTAAAAGCGGATTCAAATAAATGTATAAGAGTAAAGGTATGGTTGTGGAGTGAGGACAGTCCTTGTTGTGAGGTTATTTTGATGGTGAACAGCTGGGAAAAGTGTCTGAGATAAATATTTAGGATATAGTGTTGGATGAAAGGGGGGAACGGATGATGCAGAGTGTAGTATTAAAGTTGTGAATAGCAGGAAAGTGGCTGGTGCAATTAAATCCTTGATTACATGAGGGTATGTTGTTGCCTGTGTTAATGTATACATAGACATATGGTGTGGAAAAAAGCGTATAGATGTAAAAACATGTGTTGAGGATGGACAACCTTAGGAGAGTGTTAGGTTGAGAAAAATTGATATAAAATTGAGGAAATGAATGTTTTAGAGAGTGCGTGTGTAAGAAATGGGGTAAATGAGAGAATAAGATTGAAAGTACGGTTGAAATGGTTTCGTCATGTGGAAAGGATGGATGATAGGTCGGTTAGTTAAGTGAATAGTCGTGGAGTGTGCTGGGAAGTAGAGCCGGCTGGGAGAGCGAAGAAATCATTTATTGATAGTAGACCGGAATGCCGGAGGAGATAAATGTGACGATGTTTTGGCAGAGGGCGAGAAAAAGGTTCACACCGGAGTGAATGGCGGGGTTTTGTGAGAGG
>JABUQX010042459.1:0-5000 GCA_015478945.1 Trachelipus rathkii | reverse complement strand
TATATATATATAATTATATAATTATATATTAAATAATATATAATATATATATATAATATATATATATTATATATTATTATATAATATATATGATATATATATATATTTATATTAATTATATATAATCCACAAGGAAAATAAAAAAGAAAAGTTACCAAGCTCTTTCATGTATTTTAAACACATTTTCAAGGTGTAACAGAAAAATTCTTTGAAAACCAGAACAAGGATGAAAACCTAGGTTTAAAAAAAAAAGTTGACCAAATCAGTGAGCCTCATAAAACTTTTACAGACCGAACTAAAAAATATATTTAGAAAAAAAAAAATTTCCCTGCTATAAAAGCAACAATTCCCATTGTAAAACATCGTATATTTAAAACTTGCAGTGGAAAAATTATAAAAAAGATCTTGAATGATAATCATAATGACAATGAACAAATCAAAATAAATGATATAGCAACTAAGATAACAATAAAATAATAATAATAATATAATAATTAATAAAGCCAATATCCATAAAATAATAATAATGGCTCAATAATAATAAAAATAATATATAATCATAATATAATAATTTATAATTAATAATAAAATTATAATATAAAAATGATATAAAATAATAAAATTAATAATTAATTATAAATAATAAGAAATAACCTAATAATAATAATAATAATAAAATAACAATAATAATAACAATGAAATATTTAAAAATATAATAATAATAATAACAAAAATAATTTTTTTAAAACCTAGTTTTCATCTTGTTCTGGTTTTTCAAGAATTTTTCTGTTACTCCTTGAAAATGTGTTGAAAAACACGAAAGTGCTTGGTAACTTTTCTTTTTATTCTCCTTGTGGATTGTGCAAAAATATATTTCTCGTACAAAAGAGAATAAATTTTAAATATATATATATATATATATATATATATATATATATATATATAACTCAATCTTTATATATATATATATATATATATATATATATATATATATATATATATATAATATAATATATGATATATATATATATATCACTCAACCTTTGCTCCCCCCTCCTAAATGAAATCCTGCCTACGCCCATGGTCACAGCCCTCAAATTAAACTGTGGGTTGTAATTCTGTAACTGACTTGATTTTCATTCAGTCACCAGAAGAACTTAGCTTATTCTAAAGTTAATCAGCAATTGTATCATTTAGGTTAATTTGCTGAAATAGTTAAATTAATTTATTCAAGTAATTTATCCTGAATACCTTGGTGGCCATAATGACTTACAGGTTAAAAGATAAAACTATATTCCCAGGCAACTTGATCGAGAAAAAAAAACTGCTATCAAAGTTAAGCCCAGATAAATAGTGGAATATTATGCATATTAATTTACTGATAAAAAAAGTTACTGATATTAATGTACTGGTAAAAAAGTTACCAGATGTTTCTAACCAGTTTTTGGTATCCTCACATTTATGTCCAACCAGTTATAGATCAATTGTTGGGTCTAAAGTTTGAAATAGACTTGGGTCAGAAAAAGGTCAAAAACTTGTAAGAATATATAGATATCTAAGAAGGCATATTTGTCGATACTGTACTGTAACTAGTGAGGATATATTCAACCACCTCACAAGGCTAGCGTAGTTCCATAACCTCGATTACTCGTACATAATGTATACCTTATTAACTTATTATTGAAAATATATGTTCTATAGCTAACTCATATTTTTACTTGGCAATAATAAATAATTTTATCCCTACCTACTTAAAAAAATAAATATAATTTTCTGATAAGAAATAATAATTTATAATACCCTGGATCCTAGAGATCCCAGATAGTTTTATGAATTCTTTATGATAACTTGACTGATAACTTAATTGATAACTTGATAATAACATGACAATAATAATGGCAAATAAACTTATTTTTCACACTATTACAAAAATAAATATTTTTTGAAAAAATTTAGTAACTTATACCCGTAGCTCTGGCTATCCGTAATCTCCGTGTTACATCACGACGTCGCCTTTGGCTACCCCGGTATCCGATAAAGGTATTTATTCTGTACTTAATTTGAATTACGTTATACCTAACTAACGTCTTTCTTAATATATAAAATTTTTTCTAACCTAAAAAATTATATTTCTTTGGAAAAAAATTACTATACTATACAGAATTACCGGTATCTACGGGCTCCGACTTACGTAAACTTATTGGAGGAGTACTTAGCCAATCATAATCCATTTAATGTTACACTATTATTATATTAAAATTGATTATCAGTATACACTAGTCTTCTAATAAATGACTGAATCATCAGACCTTGGGGATCCTTTTTAGAATCTTCTAAGTCTAAAACGCACACATTCTATCTCAATTGCAGCTAGAAAATACTATGCATAAAGCAGCATCACGACTTTCGGAGATTCTCTGAGCTTGAACAAGGATAACGCGTGTGATTTATCACTTAATTCTTTTGAATATCCTAAATTCTGTGAGGGTCTCGACATAAATTATTCTCCTTTATACACAATTTATTTTTAGAGAGATCGAGTCTCTATGCCAAAAGTCTTCCACGAAGATTCGTAGTACGAGAAAATTTAAGAGACCAGTAAAATACTACTAGATCTATACTTTTCTCACGTTTCTATGAGTAAAATATCATTATACCAGTAGATCCTCGACATTCGGTTCTAAACTTCGGTTTTACGGCTATCTGGTTTTATCGGATCTACTGGATCTACGACTTATCAAATTGTTTTCTGTCAACTATTTTAGGAAATTTGAGTTATTCGTATATATATATACACTATCCCTTCTTGAAATAAAATTTTTATATTTCAACTATATAAAAATAATATTACTCCAGATAAAACATATTTATCCATAACCTACAGGATTACCGGTACTTACCGGAATAGGCCTGTCAGGTATAACGTAATTATATCTGTAGCTTCAGGCACTTCACTATCTATATTCCTAGGAATTACCTAGACTTATAAAATGTTTTACATATGAATCTAATTATGAACATTGTATTTAACAGCTAATACTATCCTTCACTTGAAATAAATATCTTTCCAAAAAATATATTATCATATCAAACAAATAAATTTCCAAACTTCAAATAAATAATTCATATATCCTTATTACTGTAATCATAATTAGGTCTACTTTCTAAGACTTCTGACAATTTTTCTCCTTAAAAAATGGGTTAAAAAAGTCCTATGAACATTATGATTCAGATATATACACGTTTTAACAATAAGATTTTTCAAAAAGTACAGAAAAATATAACAAAACAGTACATTACACCAGTGGATCGGCTCACGGATAACACGTAACCTTCGGCTTCGGTTCCGGATTACTAACTAATATATTTTCCTACACTATTTGAATAATATGCTGCAGCATAAATACTAGATTCTTTTTATGTATGTAAATATATTTATTTTCAACTCTTAAAATATTTATCTGGAAGAAATATTCATTAAGCCTACAGGAGTGGGAAATTTGAGTGCAGCGTTCTCTGACTCTCGCGCTCTATGTGCTGGTCCTGTTTCGGGTAGTCGCGCACTAACGCAATACCTAATGCTTATCGCCATAGATTCACAATATATGACGTGTGTGTCGCGTGCGCACGCGACTCAAACGCAACTCGTCGCTCCTTGCGACATCACGCAGAACAATATGTGACGAATTTTGATGAGATTTACCTAAATAATAAAATACCAAAACTAATATATATTTTCTCACCGAAGAAATATAAATATTATATAATACCCTACAGGAATCAGCTTCACGGAATCTTGGCTTTCTATATTCTCCAGGATTTATGCAGATCTTATGTTCTTTCTGAGAATGATTGTCAAAGTTAATAAAACATTTGATTCAGTACCTATAGAGAGATATTATTAGAATATAATAAATTTATCACCTAAAAAATATTATCTGAAAAAATATTTATACATACTCAATTCAAGTATAGTATTCACGGAATCCTGTGGAGATCGTGATTCCCGTATAATATCAACTTCGGCTCTACGGATTTTGACTAAGGTTTATTTATACTGCTATATATATTTGAATAAATATTGACTCATTTACTGTCATAAGTCTCCATATACTGTAGTAACTAATAAATTGTTTCATACTATCAATTATACGTGACCGAGGTGAGCGTTTCGAAGTATGGGTATGAAATCTAGGTGGTGATTTCCGTGAGTGGAGCACAATTCGGTAACATACTATTGGAAGAATGATATTGGGTGCTACAGTTCACTCAATTCTCGAGATTGTTCAGAGTATATACTATATATATATGATTGATTTGTTAGGCACTATTATATAGTATATATATATATATATATAATTAATATATAATATTGTATATATATATATATATAGGTATATATATATATATATATAGTTATATATATATATATATATATATATTTATATATATAGTATATTTAGTAGAACATCCTTGTCCTACTTAACCCCGACTTTATCATAATAAGCTTAAAGGAGTACAGTTAAACAAACCTATACGGACTCACGGTTGCAGAGCAATTGCAACTAACTCACTACGCTCACACACTTGCACAGCAATTAAACTAATCTAGATTGATTCACGTTGCAGACCAAGGAAACCTATGTAATGAGTGCATATAATTAGTATATATATTAGTATATTAATATATATATCTTAATAATATATATATATATAATATATATATATAAGTATATATATATATATATATATATATATATATATATATATATACTCCAGTTCATTATATATATATATTAAAGTATTATATATATTATATATATATATATATATATAGTACTATATATTATATCATATTATTTTATATATATAATATATTAATATATATATATTATATATATATATATTATATATATACTATAATATATGTATAGATGTATATATATATATATAAATATATATATATATATATATATATATATATATATATAATTAGTCAC
>JABUQX010042458.1:85000-87500 GCA_015478945.1 Trachelipus rathkii | reverse complement strand
TCTGTATTGGAAAGTTTTTTAACTATTCCTTTATTATGTCTGATATTTGTAGAAGGGCTTGTCCTTTTTTCTGAAAATTTAGAAGTATTCCCTTTATTTCTTCATTCCATGTTTTTGTTTTTCATGGAAGGGTTATAGATAGTCTTTTCTTTTCTAATCTCATTGTTATTATCGTTGTTATTTTCTGTATAGAATACTCTAATTGTATGTCTTCCAGCTTGTTCTCTAATATTAGTTTGGAATAAAACTACTTCTTCTATTTGACTTAGTTTCTCTAAAATTTCTACTAAACTTAATTCAGGATTGAAAATTTTCAATACTTTTTCTCTTAATCTTTTGTGGTCCCTAAGTTCTTACATGCTCTCTAGTATTTTAGTCATAATTAAAATATTTATCTGTTGTGAGGAAAATTCTAAGAAGGTGTCGATATCGATGAGTTTCCTTTGGTATTCCCACAGGAGATTCTTCAAATCCAGCATAAATTCGGTGAAGGTTGTATGTGGTTTTCTTCGATATTTCATAAATTGTTTCAGGAGACAAAAGATTGTCTCAGCTTTTTCTTGTTTAAGGAAAATCGTTAATTGTATTAGAAAATCTTCAAAGTTCTTACAGATAGAAAAGCTATTGTCTTTAAGGAGATATTGGCCGGCTTCGAATGAAAAATCGGAAGATATTGTAGTTTTAGCAAAGTCTATTTTCTGTTGCTCTGTTATTAAACCTAATGTACTCACTTTCTCATGTAATGTAGTTAGGTATTCTTCAAATTTAATCCCTAACCAGACTTGTGTTTTGGTATCTCTTTCATACAAATTTAGTTCTTTAGTGATTGCTGGAAATGCAGGTGTAAACAAGGTACTAGGGTAATACCCTCCATACGGGGGTCCATAAGGATATGGATTATAACCCGGTTGCATTGTTGGAATGGGTTGTTGCCAGCTTGTTGAGGCTGGCTGCATGCTTAAGGGATTATTTAGAACATTTTGGGATGGTCCCCATGGATTCTGAGGTTGACTTCCATATAAAGTTTCATTAGGTCTATTCTGACCCCAAGTTTCATTAAATTCAATTCTGTTATTAAAGATTTCTGTTTGGCCATTCCAGGAAGGGTAAGACTTCTTTTTATTTGAAGGGGGTGGAGCCCCATCTGTCTTTAAATGCATGCTAAAAGTACTGGAACACTTTAGGTATTTTTTCTTTAGTTTCTATCTTTCCTGGTTGATACGAATCCCATGCTGTTTTCTGATTTGGGTTGAATGACATTGCATCAATGTTAGAAGGGGGTAAAAATAATGGAGGAGGTCCCATATCCTTCTGTGTGGGTTCCTGTATCTAAGATTTTGTTCCCGTATTTCCTTCAATATTTTGTTCATCAGTAGTCTTCATTTCTTTTGTTTCATGTTCTTCATCTTTATTTATATCATCCATGTTTTCATCTTTATTTATATCATCCATGTTTTCATCCTCCTTGTTCTCTGTTGAGTCTTTATTTTCTTCCTTGGGGCCCCCTGAAGCCCCGTTTGGGTCAACTGGTCCTGCACTAACTATTTGAACCAGCTGGCATATTATAAAAAACAATGTAGAAATCAAAAATATTAGGAAGACGATTAGGTCTAATCCTGTCATGATTAAACTTTATTTAATTCAGTTATTATATTTCTGTAAATATCTATAAAGTTTTTTAATTATTAAACAATCATCTTTATTGTATTGGATTGTTAAGATTTCCAAAGTTTTCTCAACTTTTTATATCGCTTATGTTTCTATCAAGCTTTCCTATTTATATATCAAAGTTTTCTATAAAATATTTTGAAAGAAAATATTTAATCATTAAAGTTTCTAAAATATTTATTCAACAAATATTTAATAAATTATTTACTGTAATGTCTTCTATCTCAAAACAATATTAAGTTGATAATAATTGTTTCCATATGTTTGTTCTTTCAATACTTCACCGTATTCTATCTGCTAATAATTTTTCAAAATTCAGTATCAAAGTTCACTTTCAATCAAAACCAATTAATGTTGATATAAAATTTTCAAAGTTCTTTTCCCCTTTATTTGTATAGGTTGGTTTATAGTTCGAAGATTTATTTTCAAAAAATTTTGACCCTTATTATTTGTAAAAAGAATTTTCAAAAACTTTTGACCTTTACTTTTTCTAAAAGAATTTTCACAAACTTTTGAACCTTCTTTTCATAAAAAGAATTCAAAACCTTTGCCTTATATTTGTTTTTCAGATTCTTTCTATTTCTTTAAAGCACTTAAAAACACACTTTTAACACGAAAAAAACACTAAAAAAACACTAAAAAAACACTGTGCTATAATTATTTCGGTAAAAACGTTAACCTTTTTGACTGATAGTCTAATAACTAGCACGAAGTTTTTAGTTTTTCTAAACAAAAATTTTGGAAAATTTTAACTTTTTAATTTTTCAAGGTCAAAAGGTCAGGGGTCAGGATCAAAGTTAAAGGTCAGGGGTCAAGTAAGGTAGGGTCAAAA
>JABUQX010042458.1:65000-80000 GCA_015478945.1 Trachelipus rathkii | reverse complement strand
ACTGATTAAATATTTGGTTAGGGTATTGGGTAGGATTATATTAAATTTATGAAGTTATAAGATTTAAAAAAAAAACGTTTCTGATTATTTGAATTTTAAACTTAAAAGTCCATTAATACTTTTATGTTTTCAAAAGTAGAAATGCTTAGGCTAATATCTGAGGTACTGTTTTTGAAAGTTTAGCTCAAAGTCTCTTTCTTATCTAAGCACAACACATCAATAATTAAAGCTTGAAAATTAAATAAAGCATGACCAAATTAAAAATAAATTTTAATTAAAGTTTCTTAAATACTTAAATTAAAATTAAAAAAAATTCTCTTATTAATAAACATTCTGATTATATAGCTTATATAGCATAAGGCTAATTCTTAATTAAAACAAAATTAAAACTAAATTCTCCAATGAAAAATAAAAAGGTTAATATTAAAATATTAACCAACTTTATATAGCATAGCTATTTTTAAAGTTAAAGTTAAAAAAAACATGAACCTTAAAATATTCTGAGTAATAGTATCTTTATAATTAAAAATTTTTCTTCAAGTTTGGATCACATGTTATGAATAAAGAAAAAAAAATTTACTAACTAAATTTTAGTTTTTATAAATTGCTTTTAAATACATTAATAGTCATTTGTTGAATTACAGATCCAAATAATATAAAAAAAGTTTTTCGATTTTTATAGGTTTTTTATTAAATAAGTAATTGGAACCTGGGGGTAAAAAAATAATATTAAACGCTTTATCGATCTAACTAAAAATAAATACCAATCTTTAAGTATACACAGAAAAAAAAATGTGTAAGTCTTCTTGTAATATAACTTAAACTAAAAAAGTAAAAAAGAATGTTAAAAATGTGGTCAAAGTTTTTTAATATTCTGTAAAAGCAATAAAAATTTTACAGCCAGGATATAAAAATGATGAAAGTATTAAACTTGTTTATTTACAACATATTAAATATTTACAACATACTAATTAATGTTATTAGTATAATTCCAACTTCATGATGTTTTCTAACACAATTTCATATAAATCCTGATGTTGGTTCTTTCTTCTTTGGTTATTTCTCTTCAAGCCAAAGACTTGATGTTTCTTCGGTTCTTCTTTGTAACTTTTGAAGTTACATTCTTGATGTTTTAATCTTTCTTTATGTTTGGACCTTGCTAAGATTACTAATGAGGTTCTGATGAAGAATTTCTAATCAATAGTATCTTTTCAAATTTCCTGATCACATATGGAAATTGGTTTTTATTAAGCTGTTACAACTATCTATCTTGTCTTCCAAAAAGTTGTCAGATGAAAGTGGCCAAAATTCAACTTATTTCTTCTGTCAGATAGATGATAGAAATGATATGAAAAGACTTTTATGGTCCAAAGTTAAAAAGTTATAAACTTTTTATTTTAATTCTAGTAACTTTTGTCATCATGTAATTGCCAAGATGTAATTATGTTAACTAGAAATTGTTTCTAAATTATCAAAGATTTTATTTACAGCAAACTGAATAAAAATAATGGAATTAATTGGAAGATTGGAAGAGAAATGTTCCTTCTTTGTCTTCTTGGACCAATTAACATTCCATTGTATTTTCTTAATATTAATAGGAACTATTTAAGTATATCACATGTCTTTTCATGATATATATTCTATCTGAATAATTATTTTCAAAGAACCAATTTCAAATGTTCTTTGATATGAGTTTAGTAAATGAAAACTCATTAAAATTTCTTAACTTTAATCAATTTATGTACAATAAACTACATTTTTATATTTTTCTTATATAAATATAAAGTATAAGATATAAAAAATATTTTAATTTTCAAATATACTGGGTGGAATTTATTGAGAATACTATGAAGAATTGCTATTCAATTTCAGTGTGGTTTTCAGATCAACTCATCTTCTTAATCGCTCCAAATTTCAATTTTCCACCTAACACTTTCAAATCTGATTTAAACTCATAGTCCCTATACTACCTCAAGGTATTCAATTCAAATACTTACCAATTGTTTTACAATTCTGCGGCAGTCTTTATGTACAATTTTCTTGGTCAAAACCAATTTTTATACATAAGAGTTTTCTAGGACTAAACGAAAATAAAATTATATTTTTTCTAAGACTTCAGTGGGATAATATCTTTCCTAGAATCAAATATCTGTCTTCTGTTGCTAATAATTTATTATCTATTTTTATCTAAAATTTTATTCATTAATAGATTTTTCCTAAGTTTTAACTTTCTTCTGTGTCTAGTTTCCCATCAAGAATAAGAAAAGAACAGTAAAGACACTTTCCATATTTGGCCTTTTTATTCTGATGTCTCCAATATTCTTTGTTGTATAGACACAATTTAAAGTTGTCCGGTTGACTCAAACAATTCGTTCTTTCCTGTTGGGAATGAGTATGAAGATAGCGATTGGACAATCATAGTGTCAATACTTCCTACCTCTTCACTTACATTCTTATTATTCTGGAACAAAATTGAAGTTTTTTCTGTTCTATTTGTGATTATCATAATCAACATTTTACCAGAATTATCTGGTTGATCTTTTCTAAATTCAACAATCTTGCTAGTTTACTAACAGATGTTAGGAGAGAAAACAAATCCAATGTTTCTCTTTTAAAACATTCACCTAAAATATGTGAAGTTTCTGAGATATTTTCTGCTAATTTCTTAAAAATATGTATGGGTCTTTACCCTATACATCCAATGTTTCTCTTTTAAAACATTCACCTAAAATATGTGAAGTTTCTGAGATATTTTCTGCTAATTTCTTAAAAATATGTATGGGTCTTTACCCTATACATCTGTAATTGATTCTGTAAAATATGTATGATTCCTTATCTTATACATATATAATCGATTCTATAAAATAAAATATGTATGGTTCTTTACCATATAAAAATATATTTTTCTTATATAAAAATATATAAAAGATAATTTTCTGTAATATGTATGGTTCTTTACCATATATAAAATATATTTTTCTTATATAAAAATATATAAATTAAATTTGAAACATATTTCTGCAATAACGTATAAATTTCAATGTGTTTTAGTGGTATTACGGTAACTTGAAGATTCCATTTCTTTCTTGTTGCTCTAATGGTTCTTATGAAATCAATTTTCATTACAACTCCTTAACATTTCTAAGTATCTGAGAGAAGAAGGTCTGAGATAAGAAGGCGTTTCCACAGCAAATTTAAAACTTTTAAATTATAATTTTATTTTATAATTTCTTTCTTATTTTCCAACTAAGTTATAAACAATTTCTTGAAAGTTTTCGTTCATAAATTTTATTCACATGAATAACTTTTACTATTATTGTTACTAGGGTAGGTCTCTGCCAAAATTTGCTAGGATTTACTTCTAATTCCTTGGATTGTTATCCTTGCCAAGATAAAAGTAAAAATCTTTGCCAAGATGGAATATTGTCAGGATAATCCTGTTCTTTCCCTTTTCCGGCTATTCTTAACTCTTTACCCTTTTTTTGGCACTTATTAAACATAAGAAACACAAGTGGTTTTTAAACACACTTCTTCTGACCATTATGTCACTAATTATTCTCAAAACAGAGTTCTTAATCTCCCTGTTGACTATAATTCTTTTCAATGCCTAAAGAGGCTTTTCTTTAAACTTAAGGAAAGTCTTCATTACTTTCCTAATTTCTTATCGAGTTTCTCAAAGGTAACAACTAATCGGTATATATTCCTTGATAAAACCTTCTGTAGATTTCACAATTCCTGAGTCGTTGTTAGAATTCCTTATAAAATTGGTCTATTCCTCTCAAACCTTGTGTTTGAAATTCCTAATTTTTCTGAATTCTGAAATAGTAAGGATCTTCCATCCTTTTCCACAATTGAGCCTCGAGGGATTCTGTAGGTGTTCTTCTAACAGAATTATTAAAAAGTTTCGTTCCCATCTAGTTGTCTAAATTGTCACAACTTCTGACCAGTAACTAACCTTTTCTTAGCTAGTATTTATAAAAGAACCTTTTCTGTTCTTTATATACCCCTATCTTCCTCTTAACAGGAATAGGCCTTCTTGGCTTTTCATTTTAACTTTAAATAAAGTGTCCAAGTTCATTCAAAGTAAACTTCGATCTTCTTATCTGGGGTCAAAGGTTGTTTAAACTTTTGCAACTGGAAAACTCACTTTAAATGTTAAACAAAATGTAAATGTATCAAAGTTCTTGAAAGCTATCTTTGAAGAGGTTCCTATCTAAAAGGTTGTCCAATTCCTTTTTTTTTTATAGGTTGTCTTTTCTTGAATCGCAAACGAAGATCTTTTTATTCTACATTGTTAACTTCTGATGTTATATTCTTTTTCTTATCAGATCTCTTCTGATAATACAGTCTCTTGAAGACTTAAAACTAAAGGAAACTATCTATCCTTTATTTGGAACCTTCTGTTTCAACAATATTAACCTAGGTTCTTTCCTGTAAAAGCTCCAATGGTTAAATAGAATAAAAATTCTTTATTTTCTTTCTTTTTTCTTATCCTATAAACTATGTAGGCATAAGACAATATGTTATTTATTAACATTTAAATAAAACAATTAATAAATAAACACCTTTTAAAAATGTTCCATGAGCAAGCACCTATGGGTCTTCTCATGTTCTTTTCCTAAAGAAAATTTAATGTAAAGTTCCAAAGAATAGTTTCTCATTTCTGACTAATGGTTCATGAAATATTTTAAAAGATATTTCTAGCTTTTTCTATAACATTTGCAAAATGTCTGTTTTATTCTCATATTCTTCTGTAAAACTTTTGTCACTTGAGCCTTTCAAAAGTTTATGAGGATAAAAGTTATTAAGATATCCGCTTTGGTATCTTTAAAGTTCATCTATGATTTGAGCAAAATTGCTAAATCCTTTGTAAAATTAGTGTTACATAATGTCTGGTAATTTTCAAACAAAAGACTGATAATCTAAATTTATTTCCTAAAAGTAAGGAAAATAAATAAAATGTCCTATAAATTCTGCTTTTAAAACTTCAACTTTTCTTTAAAGTTCCATTTTAAAATTTTTTCTAGAATAAAATATTATTCTAGTATTCTAGCTAGATTTAATGAATTTCGATTTAAATCTAAGTGCTTCATTATTCTTCTTCTAATACTGAAGCAGTAATTAACTTCTTTGTCTGAAACTTTCCTTCAATTTAATACTTAAGTTGGCTTGGGTAATCTCTTCTTCTTAAGAGTTTCTATTTGAAAAATATCCTTTTCTTCTTGATATTTGTTCATTCTAGGAGTCTCTTTTCTTCCTAAAAGAGTTATCAATTGTATATTAATTAACTTCTTTAATTAATATTAATTTAAAATACAATATTTCTGTGGAGTAATCTGTTCTCCTTGGCTGTCTGTTGAATGAAGGACAATATTCTCATTAATATTTCCTCAAAATTTGGTTCTGTGGAATATTCCATTTTTACCTTACTCCAATCTCAAACTAAGCTTATAAATTCTGATTTCTGGAGTTTAAACTCTAAATTTCTGTTTTTATTGAATATATATATATGTTTAAATATATATATATATATAAATTTATTAATATTGTTTAAATAATGGGTAAAATTTACAAAGGCGCTTGAAGCGAAAACAGCAATTTTCGAAATTTCTGATTTTCTACTTGATTTGCTTCTAGGTCCCAATATCCTATTTTCCCGTATGAATTTTATAAATTTCACTATGAATTGTTAAAGCCTGTATATATATATGTGTATATATTATATATAATATATATATATATATATATATATATATATATATATATAGATAATATATATATATATATATATATAATATATATATATACATTGGTGATTTTATTGTAAGAAGTTTTTTCATGAGCTATCAGTGTGAGCCAATTGAACAATTTTTGAAAATTCCTCTGAATATTCCAGAATTTATGTGTTTACTCTTTCTCTTTTTCAATGATCCTTCTTGATCAGAGAAAATATAATTTTATTAAATCTTTTAATGAAGTATCCTCAATCTTTTTCATAATTCTAAATCTAAAGAAATTTATTAAAGAATGGGTAATTATCGGTCTGTTATCACCATCTTCTTTTTCTTCAATTATGTTACCGCTTTTCATCAACACTATTTTTTATCACATTGAATACATTTATGTGAATTTCTGAAAAGTAATTGTACTATTATTTTGTACCTTTGTACTTATTTTTTACATTTGTACTATTTTAACACAGAGTTATTCTATCTTTTGCTAAAGAAGAGATCTGTCTACTCTTCCTTGCCTAAAGATTCATATATTCATTAATAATCGTGTGGGGAGGTGTGTTTCCATCTTCTTCTTCCCCAAATATTTCAATAACCATAATAATGTCTTCTGGTTCTTCTTCTATTTCTATTATAGGGGTTAAAATAGAAGGGAAATATTCCAAAACTTGAACATCTGTATGATCAAAACCATAGGGATATTCTTCTGGGTCTGGGCCATTATTATTCATAGAATGGTCTGAAGAGTTCGGGAGGAATTCACTTTCAATTGAACCTCCATATAATTCATCCCAAAACCATTTGGCGTTGCTTTGTTCCTTCAATAGACAGACCTATGTTATTCATAATTGTATGGAGCCTTCTAGCTCTCTCAGAAGAAGTATCGTTTTCTTCTAATGCAGGATTATTAGTACAATAATCGTGATCTATCATATGTCGATCAAAAACTACTATCTGTTGATCATGTTCTTCTATCTGATGATGATCATTGTTAATAAATTCTGTTGGGGATTCTGGATATTCATTATCATTATTGAAAGCTTCACTTTCGTTAGAAATACCCATGATGTGATCTATAACTTCTGGTTCTTCTAACCATGCCATTAAAGACGCATCTTCCTCGGAAGGTTCCCATTCTAACAGGGATAAGGTGTCTATTGAACCTTCCCATTCTTCTATGATGACATTATCCAAATCTTCTTCGTAATCAAGATCTGAAAGAACCATATCAATATACCAACCAAAGTCATTATCTATTGGCGGTAGTTCTGAAGGAATATCTTGCATACGATAAACAGTAAAATTATTGACAGGAGTAAACCTGTTATTATGACCTATGTCTTCTAATGTTTGAGCATTTTCATTGCTTATCCAAGGCACAGTGGCCATTCTATATCGATATTGTTCTTCAATAACAATATCTTCATTGTTTCTGTTGTTAGAATGAATCCTTGTTTGTTCCTCTAATAGGGAATTTGGTTCGGTATGAAGCCAGGAATAATACTCCAGAGCTTCCTCAATATTTGTATATAAAGATGCGAGTCGTTGCAACATTCTTTCGTCCTCTTCTTTATCTTTACTATTCCTCTTCATTGTGTTGAGGCTATTGATTGTAGTTTATCAATCTATTTAGATGATGAGGAATAAATATTCCTATTTATTTCAAAAAAATTTCACAGTTCAAAGTTCTATAAATGTCTTAAATGTCTTTAAAGAACTCATTTTTCTTTCTTTAATATATAAGAAAAATTATCAAAGAAGTTGAAATTATAAAAAAACTAATTAAAAATATTCTTCCCATAGATAATCTATTAAGAGAAAGTTCTTGAAACTTCTGTCCTTAATTGACTTATCTCTTTTGGCTCAATATTTTCTATGATTGTACTGGTTCTGAAAATTACTCATTTTTCTGTAATTTCAAACAATAGGATTGTTGTACTAAAAATTTTAAACTATATTTTAAAAATTTCTTTAAAATTTTTCACAAAATTTTTTTCAAAGTTTATAGCATTTTCTACTGCTCTTGTTAAGTAACTTTTTCCAAGTATTTTCAGTCACTACAAATTTTCTACAAATTTTTTCAAAGTTTATAGCATTTCCTAATGCTCTTGTTAAGTAACTTTTTCTAAGTCTTTTCAGTTACTAATACTGACTGTTTTTAAAGAAAATATTTTTTATTTAAAAAAAAAAAAAAAAATATAAAAAAAAAACACATTAAGAGTTTCTATGTTTTCCCAAAGAAATATATATATAGAGTTTTCTTTAAACTCGAATATTTCAACACACAAAAAAAAACTAAGTGTTTCTAAAATTCGTAATTAATTAAAATATTATAAGTGTTTATTTTCACTTTATTTTAATGTCTTTAATTACTATGATTTTCAAAGGAAATATTTATATAAGTTTTATTTAAAACTTAAAAAAAAACTTTCTATAAAATTAATTAAAATCACAAGTGTTTATCACTATATTTTAATTACTATTGTTCATTAAGATCGGTTACTAATTAATATTTAATTACAAATGTCTACCTCACTTAATTTATTAAACTTTTTAATTACTTTGTTATTAACTTTTTTAAGTTTCAAAGAGATTGGAACTATGTTTTCTTTTCTATTGAAACAAAGAACCATTATTATCAAAACGACAATGTTTCTCACTAAATATTCTAAATTCATTGAATATGATCTGTTCAAATATTCAAAATAGTACAAGATATTAAATCACTATTAATTAAAAACTTTTTATCACTTTAATATTTTCTAATATAAATAGTGAATGTAACTATTTAAACAAAAATAAAAAAAAATATAAACATATTTTTTCTTAAGTCTTTTTTCACTTTCACAATAATGTTCTGTGTTATTCTATAAAATATTTAGCAAAATATAGAATATAGAATATAGTTCAATGTTCTGATTTGATAATATGTTCTTAATGTTCTTTAAAATGTTCTAGGTCATCTCTTCTTGACCTATTTGTTCTATAAAATATAGAATATAATTTCTCAATGTTCTTCAAAAATATGAACTTTGTTCTTCAAAGGTGAACTAGTGTCTGTAAAGGTGAACTAGTTCTCTCCAAAGGGAACTATGTGTCTTCAAAAGGTGAACTATTTCTCTAATTGGAATCAGTCACTGCAGTTTATCTCCAAGTTCTTGTAATAACATTCTTTGTGTTCAAACCTTTTCCTGAGAAAGTTTGTGTTCTCTTGTAACAATGTCGACAAATATTTTCTTTTTAAGATATTAAAAGAATTCTCTGTTCTGATTCAAAAAGGAAACAATTTCTGTTGTTCTAGTGTTCTGGAGGAAGAACATGTCCTCTAATGACCTGTGTTCTTTAGAACATTTTCCTAATGTTCTTACTGGAACAAATTTTGTTCTGGGGTCAAGGGTCAAAATAGAACCTCTATGACCTTTTTAGCTTGTTCTGATGACCTTTTACCTTTTGTCTTTCTGTAAGGTCCTTTCTAATTTTTGTAATTTTTATATTAATTACAACGACTTTTAAAAACCATATAAAAAAACAAAAAATTATAAAAATAATGAAAAAAAAACAAAAAAAAAAAAACTATGGCATTTCTGCCACGACTAAAAAAACGAAATATTTGGAATTTCTACTTTTCCAATTTTTTTCTGCATCGAGGTCATTTCTCATTTTAAAATTTATTTTTAATATTTTCAAAAAAAAAACCTTTTACTATATATACTCGATTCGTACGACATATGTATAGTACATAATTAAAAATTAATAATGGTTAAAATAAATGCATAGAAATTGATTAAAAATAAAATATGCATAAAAACAAAACAAAACAACTCAAAACAACACAAAACAACACGACAATAATATATATATTGTGTAGATATGTTTGTGAATGTGTTGTGGCGGAAAGAGCAAGAATTGAAAGCTTTGCAAACGTATTTCTCAGTCAATGGGACAAGTTTTATCGGTCAATGATACACTCAATGTCAATGTCTTTCCCAATGCTGTTTTTGTTTCTTCCGCATTCAGCTTATTCCCCTCTTCCCCATTTTACTCCCACAATTTCTCATTCAAGTTTTTAGTGAGTGAATGAGTATACTATATTTTACGATTTCCACTATTTTGCTGACGTTTTTGAAATTGAACTCATTCAACTATAAAAGTAAATAGAGCCTTCCTACACACACAGTTTTCTTATTCTCCCCTCTTATGAGATACTGTTTATATTCGAGATTTTCCTAATTTTTAACTAACTCTAATTACTTTAATTTTGGTAATTAAGGAAAACGGTTTTTACAGAAGTGATTCTCTAACTTTATTCTACCCTTTAGTAAAATAAAAAAAATTAATTAAGTTTTAATTAAATTAATTAATTTAAAAGTGTTGATTACATTTTTTCTATGTTTTCTTAAAAAATCTTCCTTCGTCGGAACAAAACAAAAAAAAATGCAATCAGAAAATTCTTTTATAGTTTTTTATGGTAGTTTTGCTTTAAAAAAAAAACAAACAACAAAAAAAAACAATAATAAAATAATTTTTAACAACTGTGATAAATTGGTTCACACTTCTTTGTGAAAAATTTAACTTCTATTTTTATAAAAATAATAAAAGAAAACTAAAATTTTTTCTATTTATCTTTACACTATCACTATAATAAAAAGTAGCCCTTTTTTTTCTTATGGCTTTTTTATATTGATTTTCTTGTCAATACAGCTTTTTTTCTTGAGCTGTTTATTGTAGTGAGAAGCATTAACAGATATGCTTTACTAATGTAATAAAACACCTTTTATGTGTTTTCTTATCGAAGTTATGGTACAAGACGTCTATTAAATATATTAACGCTTCGCAACATTAATATAAAAAATACCAATTGTACATAACTCCCTATTCTAGCTTTAACTTTTATGTAAGTGTATTATTTTGTATATAAAAACAAATACATTTCTCTTAGTATGTACGTTACGTACTGTACCTTAAACTTCTAGGGATTCTGGGATACTCAGCAGTTTTTTCCTCCATTTGATACAAAGTTCGTCTGTTGAAGGGATTGTTCGGCCTGAATCAGGAGATACTGTGCTTTGGGTCGTCTAGGAATCGAATCCTCCTCGTCCTTACGACCTTTTGTCTTTGTAGCCGTACCAAAGCCTTTACTCGGTGCTACGTGTAGACGGTAGTGACCACTACAACCAAACCATTCTTGTAGTCGATAACATACCCTTACTCGGTGCTACGTGTAGACGATAAATGGAAGGATTACGATCTCAAAAATCCTAAGCAACGAAGCCAATCTCGCCGGGCTGGCCTTCCGTCAACATCCGGCGATTTTGTGGGTGTTTTAAAACGCTGTGTCTTTTAAATTTTATTTCCATTCAAATAGGCACGAAAGATAATTACGAAAGGTAATTAACAAAAACCTGTTTAAATAAAGATAAGAACAAAAATATTATAGCATTTAAACATAAATAATTTTCTAGATAAAAATTAGTAACATATTATATAATTACGGAAAGTAATTTACTTTAGACAATGAAAATTCAATAATATTTTCATGAAACTTACAGTAATAATATATTAAGAAAAATGTTTATATATATAAATATTTTTCATGATAAAAATTATATTATATCAAATTATTACATAAAATTATATAAAATTATATTATAAAAATTATAAAATAATAAAATAATTATATAAAAATTATATTACATTTTTTAATTATCAGCATAATTAAAGGAAATCTGGTAAAACTTTTATAATACAATTTATTATTATTATAATAAATTATCATTAATTAAAAATTACTAATAACATTTTTTAAATATAATAAATTATCATTAATTAAAAATTACTAATAACATTTTTTAATTTTATAATATCTATTAGTAGAAATTTTATCAATTTACCTTTGTTTCTCCACCAGTATTCCCTAATATAGCCGTGAATTACATTTTGGCTATAATTTTTTACTTTCCTGTTATTATTTAAATTATAAAAAATAAAGAAAAATTAAATATAATATATATTGATATATAACTATATATATATAATTTTCATTATACATATATTTATATATATTCAATATATATGTATTATTTTTTATTTATAAAGATATGATTCCCCATTATTTTAAAAAGACACTTTCTATCTAAATTTTAGTTGGGACTCTGTTTTATTCAACCCTCTCCGATCTAATCTAATATTGAACTGCTAATTGATTTCCTAAGTTTAAGAACTTGCTATCTCAAAGTCTTTGTCCCCACTAGTCACGATCTAAGATGGTCATGCTCTTATAAAACATCCTATGCCTCCAAACTCCAAATCTCTTCCCTCCATTTTATCTGTCTCTTTCTGTCTTTCTCTGTCTTCTCCCTGTCTTTTTAGGGAGTATCTAAAAAAGGGGTTTCTTAGGGGATAGCAGATGAATCATTCTTTTGGATTTCAAATGTGGGGTTCTCCTAAGGGTTCTCATAGGGATCTTTTGTGGGGTCTTGCGAAAAAGCATCGAGATTTGTTTTATGGCTCATAAAGCGTCAGAGTTTGAATTTAAAGCAGTAAAAAGATTTTCAATACATAAATAAGTTATGAAATGTTATGATATATTGGTGCCAGAAGACAAAGAAGCCACAACAAATAAGATTTTAAGTGCTTACTCGACTAAAATGAATTTAAGTCTTTGATTTCAATATTTAAATTATTGCAACTATATATATATAGTATATATAATATATATATAGTAATAATAATATAGTATATTATATTATATATATATATATAATATATTTTATATATAATATATATATATACTGAATAAAATATAATAATATATTATAGAATATATTATATATTATTAATAATATATATATGCTATAAATATATATATATAATATAAATATATATATAATATTACGATAATATATATATATTATATATATTTATATATATATATATATATATTATATATATAATATAATATATATATTATATATATATATATATACGTATATATATATAAATATTATAATATTATATATATATAATATATAGATAATATAGTATATATATATATAAGTATATATATATATATATATATATATATATAGAAAAATCATGAGCAAAAAGACGAAAGTTTTAGTAGGTATCAAGGTAGGAGGCCTGAATTATTAATAATAAACTGCAAATATATTAAAGTTAGTAATAAATTTTTACATAATAAAATGGTCTTCTAGATGTTAAGAGCGTTAGCTTTCGATCTTTAATTATTTTAACTTTTTTAACATAACAATCTTTATTTAAATATTTCATTTAGTCTTCAATTTGTAGCGTCTGAAAGAGGATCTAGTAATTCAGTAAAGATCGAAACTAACGCTCTTAACATCTAGAAGACCATTTTATTATGAATTATTACTAAATTTAAATATTTGCAGTTTATTATTAATAATTCAGGCCTCGAACATAGAATATATATAAATATATATATATTATTAAATATATATAAATATACCTATATAATAATATATATAATATATATATTATATATATATATATATAAAGACACATATATCATATATATAGTATATATATATATATATATATATATATATATATATATATATATTTGAAGAAGAACAGGACAAGGCCAAGGAAAGAGAAGAGAATACTAACTCAGGAATTGTTTACCATCTGCACTGATGAAATTTCTTTGAGAGAGAGAGAGAGAGAGAGAGAGAGAGAGAGAGAGAAGAGGAGAGAGAAGAGAGAGAAGAGAGGGATGTAGAACAAGGAGAGAGATGAGAGAGAGAGAGAGAGAGCCTGCAAAGAAAAACTTGACTTTCTAAAACAGTGAAAAATATAAAAGAAATTACGGTAAAAGATATATATTTATACTATGTTAAAAATTTAGCAATATCAATACAAAATGAATGATAAGGTGTAAAATCTAAACTTCAAAATTGTTACAAATTAATATTGAAATTTAATATTTTGTATTTATAAGAGAATTGGTGTGAAGCACCGAAATGATTTAATTTTAGTATTTTTCTCCATCCAAAGTATTTTCCATAGCATTTCAAAGCGAATGCATATTTGATAACTTGAAATTATTATTATTATTATAATTATTATTATTATTATTATTATTATTATTTTTATTATTATTATTATTATTATTATTATTATTATTATTATTATTATTATTATTATTATTATTATTATTATTATTATTATTATTATTATTATTATTATTATTTTATTATTATTATTATTATTATTATTATTTATTATTCATATTTAGTATATGATATTTTGATTATGATATTATTATTTTTAATATTTTTTTAATATTATTAGTATTATTATTATTATATTATATTAATTAAAAATAGAAAAAGATAATAATGTTATGTGTATTATATTATATTATTACTAGTATTAATATATTATTATATATTATTATTATTATTATATTATTATTATATTATTATATATTATTATTATTATTGATTATTATTATTATTATTAGCATGTTAAAAAGTATAAGCCTTTCCAATTTCCTAAAGGTATCAACCGCTTTCATGATTGATTTTTTCAAGGACTATTCTAGAATAGAATAGAACAACAGCTTTCTGAACTTTTAATCTAATATTTCGCCTGGCCACTTCAGGCCTCATCAGAGACGAGTTATATACTATTTAACAAATGATGAAACAAAATAAATGTTATTTAAATATAAAAATATAAATGTGAAGTAACAAATTAAAGTTTTATAACACGTTAAATCTTAAATCCTTAAGTAATAATTATATCAATAGAAAGATTCTATCTAGCCAAACCTAAAAAATGTTCAAAAAATTTCCATTTCATTGTACTTGATGTTGATAACTGGCTTCTGCTTTTTTTTTTAAACAGCCAACTCAGCCAGTCCGCAATGAAAAAAAATTTTCGCGGCTCGGTATAGTTTGTAAAATTAGAATGGTCGAATTGGTTTGGGGTTCCATGATCGTTGTTCAAGTATTTAAGATCTACTAGGCATGTGATCTATGCTGTGAGACACGAAGTCTTGAGAGAATTACTAGTTATACCCGATGTAAAGGAGGCATTAATATGGTAAAAAGTATAAATTAGATCTTGAAAATTTAACACCACATGACAAGATTTATTCTTTAGATGTTGAAAGCTTATTCACAAACGTACCTGTGAAAGATACAATTGAGATAATATTAGACAGAACTTACAACCATCCTTCATTACAACCTCCCAATATTGATAAATCTGTTTTAAAAAA
>JABUQX010042458.1:42500-45000 GCA_015478945.1 Trachelipus rathkii | reverse complement strand
TGGATAGAATTAATGTCGACTGGTTTTGAGAGGTTGCTTTCACAAGTTTAAGGAGAAAAAATGAATATTGTTTAGACTTTCCCATTAGATCACCATAATGATAGAATGAGAGCAGCAGTTAAAATATGGGGTTAGAGAGTTTGTTTCACATCATGTTTAAGGTCTATACAACGAAATATTACATGAACTTTGAAAGGTGAGATGGGGGGGGTTTAACTTTTATAAAAATAGTTGTGTAGGGAGATGGGTTCAAACAATTCTGGTGGTGAGAAAAAGACTGGCGGAGCATTCAGAGGAGAGCGAGAAGTCGGAGAGTTATGTGAAGAAAGTTATAGACTCGCCTTTGATATATGAGGGGAAAGTGAAGTGACGGAAGAAGAGGGCTCGAAAACTAGTACATCAATGATTTACTTAGAATTGCGGAATAACATAAGACCAAGTGGACAGAGATAAAGAAAAATTCCAGTCGAGAGAGTATTCGTATGGGGAAACATATTAGCGACATGAGATAAGATATGAAGAACCTAAGTTTCCCTGAATTCTTGGGGGCATATTCTAAAATTTACAAACAATAGAAGTAGGCGATAAGATAATAAATAGGTGGTTGGAGTGGAATTTTTCTGTACAGGATTGAATGCGGTACGCTTCCAGCAAAAGGAAAAAAAGTTTTCCAACTTAATTGATAGTTTTAACCTGACAAATTAAAATCGCAAGAAACATATTTTTTGATTTTGGATAAGGAGTAGTGCGTCAAGATCATACTTCTTAGGATTCATCCAGGAGAGTGGCAGAATCAACATCTGTAGGAGAAAGTTGCCATGATCAGCATGAATGTGTTGAAGGGAAAGAGGATGGATGAATATCATCAGAAAAGTCAAATGGGGAGTTGGATGTTTTGGGAGGTTTGAGCAAAAGTGAGGGAGCTGTGGATATGGTCAGAAAAACAAAAAGAAGTAAATAAGAAAGTGGGAATACTTTGTAAAGTACGTATCGAGCAGAAGAAGAGGAAACCAAAAAAAATATCTCCATTTTTCGCGGAAAAAGTTGTCTTTTCAATAGTGATTGAAATAGATTATGCACAATGATAGATGGAAATATTATTCGTCTTCAATTTTAAAGATGATTGTTTTTAACTGAACTCAAACATTCATTGTAAAGAATACGAAGAGAAGACTCAAACGGTAACCAAAGCTTTGCTTAAATCTTAGCTTGGAAAAGGGAAAAAAACAGCATGTACACCCTTTATGCCATTGACTATTATTTTGGTTATGATTTTACATAATATGATAGAGCCCTTCTCCGAAGTAGTAAATCAAAGAAACAAAGCAGCAACTCTGACGAATTTACTGTACTAAAGATCAATATAAGTCATTAAGGTTTCCTTATTCCAGGCGGAGTTCGTTATTCTGAGAAAGATTTTTAGAAGTTCAGCTAAACACAAAAGTCATTAATTAAACTTATAACAAATTATCTCGTGATTACAGATTTTAAAAGATTTGAGGCACAGATAATTAATTATATTTAATACACTATGTTTGAGGTTTCTGAGGAAGGTTCAATGTATTGATCCTTTTCAAACTCCTCCAAAGCTTTGATAATATATATATATATATATATTATATATATATATATATAATATATATATATATATATATATATAATATATATATTATATATATATATATATATATATATATATATATATATATAAATATATAGGACGAGAAAACTTTTTGAAAAAAGACTTTTAAAAATTACTGGCGGCATTATCGGTGTAAAAAACTTGCAGAAATTATTCGACGAGATTATTGAGATTTATTGATTTTGAAGTAAAGATGAATTCCGTATTTTTCCAATGTATTATGTGTTGATTGGAGATGTGACAGAGTATGATGTTATTATAGTTGCCTCTCCTGACGTCAGCTCAATGCTGTTCCAAACTACATCGAAGAGTCTTAAGAGTTTTTCCTATATATTGAACTGCTACAGGTAATGCATGACATATTACATACTGCTCCAGACTATTTGGTTTCTGTTGTGTTATTGTGTATTAAGAACCGTGTTATTGTATCTGGAAAAGTAAGAATGATATTAATATTGTTTAGTCTTGATAGGGTAAAATTTAAATTAGCAATAGATTCAGGATATGAGACCAGAATGACACTGGAAGGACGAGTGTATGTAGTTGAACAAATGTCTGTTGTAGAAATGTGTTTTCGCCGCCCTATGATATTTTTTAGGAACAAAATGATGAGTGTAAAATAAGGGTAAGAATCGTTTGAAAACAAAGATGATTTCTTTATCCATGTAAATAGGGTCGGTGAGTTTGATGGCTCGGAAGAAAGTGCTACATACAATATCTTGTTCAACGTATTTAGGATGTTCTGAAAATGCGTGTAATAATTGGTTACATGAAGTGGGTTTCATATAAATTTTAAAGAAGAAAGTATTATCATTTTATAATATAAGAAGGTCTAGAAAAAAAATATTATTGTTATTT
>JABUQX010042458.1:0-37500 GCA_015478945.1 Trachelipus rathkii | reverse complement strand
GACCAGATGACACAGACTGACCCAATTAGCATAATTAGATTATAGCCAACAAGCTGAAATTCTTTATCCTTTCCCGACCTTTGTGTAAGCTGCGATCGGAGATTGCAATGGTTTCATGCTTGCAATGAAATTTTCATCTTATTAATAGAGACATAAGGACTTTATTCAGTCTCTAAATCAATACTCCTCCAGTTCAGATTTTAAATATTATTTTGTGTGATAATTTGTTCAAATTTGAAAAATACAATTAATATTATTAAAAGACTAAATACCGTCATGTATCGATATATATATATATATATATATATAATATATATATATATATATATATATATATATATATATATATATATATATATATATATATATATATATATATATATATATATATATATATATATATATATATGACTAAAAATTCCCAGATTAAAAAATTAAAATCTAAAAGTTGATTAAAAAACTTAAAATTCGCAAGCTTTAGAGCTCATCTTGCAGGTCCTAGAGTGGTAGATTAAAACTGAAAAAAAAAAACAGTCAAAAAACACCCAAAATTAATAAAGAGGCCTCAAGCTGCCAACTTCAACAAGCTGGCAACCTCAACAAGCCGCTAAAATATGGGTTAAGTTTAAATATTTTATTAGTTAAAACATCAATGGTATTAAAAACATTACAAATATTATAATTATTTGTTTTAGTTATTAAAAACTTTCACGGAGTCTCTGAATTCTTGATTTAATATTGATTTTAAAAATAAAGATTCTATTTGCATCAATATTGTGTTTCTTATTTATTTTGTTCATATGTAATGCCGAATTCCTGTCATCAGTCCTTAAACTATATTTATGCTGGTACATTCTTCGTTTCAAATCCACTGTTTCACCGATATAAGCCTCTTCACAATCAGAACAGGGAATCTTAGATACTCCAGCATTCAATAATGCAACTGGCTTTGAAGGCTTAATGCAACTGGCTTTGAAGGCTTCAGCATTCTCTTTAAAGTACAATGTCACCGTTCATCCTTTAATACTATTAATAGTGGTGTTCCTCAGGGTTATGTTCTATCCAAATTTTTCTACTTTTCGTCAATGTGATACTCTTTCTCATACCATTACCTCTCCACTCTTACGATGATGACTACACCCTCCATTGGAGTAATGGAGGGTGTATTGGTCAGTTTGAAAGGCCTCTCATTCAACTTCAAATATCTGTTGCGAGGAGGGTGGCCTTTGAATGACTGACTTTTTATTCTCTCTCTCTCTTTCTTTCAGATCAAACATGGTTGTTTTCAATGACTCAAAATCTCAGATCTTTCATCTAGCTACTTGGTACAATTTTAAACACAATTATATCTTTATTAAAACACAACTCAAGTTTTTTTTCTTTTTTTAAAATCCTCCGTATTCCTTTTCTTGGAAGGATCACGTGATCTTTCTTGGAACGATCACGTGATCTTTCTTGGAACGATCACGTAATCTTTCTTGGGAGGATCACGTGATCTTTCTTGTTAGGATCACGTGATCTTTCTTGTGATGATCACGTGATCTCCCTTGGAAGGAATATATTATTTCTCTCACTAAGAAAGGCTTCAAATGGTTTAGGTATGTTGAGGCATATTTGAAATTTCTTATCGTCGCCCTAGTTGAGTATTAAGTATACTGCCGCTGTTCGCCCCAGCATGGAGTACGCATGTCATATCAGGTTATACTCAAATAGCCTTTCTTGAATAGGCGGAGTCTAGGTCTTTTCGACTTATTAACCCACCCATTCTCACTAACTCACTCAGATCTATTCCTTGAGGTGAAACTCTTGCTTCACTACCCTTATAGTATCGCTATTACAACAGACATTGCTCTTCCAAACGATCTAATCTCATACTCCTTCCTTTGAGGAGGAGAGTTAGTGCTACTCGTCAGTCGACATCCTACAGTATACTTGTAAAGTCTGGGACACGCTCCCTCTCCCCCCTTTTTCTATTCCCCATTTCTAGACTTAAGGGGAGACTTCATAGCAAAACCTCAACTATTCCAAACCGATAAAAGTAAATGGTTTATTTTTTGATGAACAACTATTGGTATCTGTAACGTATGTATTTACAAACATTTAGCACCTTTAGTATTTGAACAGTTTTAAGGTGTGTAGAGAGCAATTTTTCTTTTTTTGAGATTTCCTCGAAACATTTTTAAGAATCTTTTAAAATTTTCAAGACTATTTCAATTCTTTTTGCACAAAAATACCCAATTAGTGTGGTAATAAATTTTAGACACCTTATTTTGAAAATTTGTTTTTTTTTGAAACAAAAAAAGTTTTTACAATTCTCTGTAAACAGTACTTTCAAAAGATTTTTTGAACAGAGAATAGATCATACCATGGTTGACACCACCTTACGTTCTACCAAAAACATTTAATATAAACGAGTCGTTGTTTACCATTATATGTGAGCTTGGGACCAAATTTGAAGAAAAAAAATCTGTTCGGTTTTTTTAGGAATTATTTTATATCTAATGTAAGGAAAAATGAAAATGCAGAAAAACGCAAAATAAACATTTGCGACAAATTTTTCATTTTTTTCAGAATGGCAAGGAAAAAAAACTTTATTCGCATATATAATATTATAATATACTATATTATATATATATTACTATATATATATATATATATATATATATAATATATATATATATATATATATATATTATATTATATATATATAATATTATATATATATATAAATATATATATAAAGGTTCCCAAGCAACCTTGTCTATTGTATTAAATAAGTACAGAGTATCAAAGCAGTGACTGTCGACAGTAGGTTGACTTGGAAAACTGTCTGTTTCGTGACGCTTTCTTTTTTGGGGAGGCAGATCGGACTAAGTGTAGGGCTACTGTACATTGTTTCTAACGGCTCGAACGCTGTTTCGATGGTTTTCGAGGTCCTGGCGCGAGTCGAACTTATTTTTCGTCGTATTATTGCAAATTTTGTCCGTAACAAGCATGGTTGTGCGCCATGTCGGCGTTATTTGACTATGGTCAGTTTGCTCCTGTAACCATTGGAAGCACCCCTGAAAGAATGCCTTGTAGCCCAGGAGCGGGTTCCAACCATCCCTTCTGTGGATTATAATAAGTATCGAGTTTCAAAGCAGTGATATCGAAGCAGGGGGAGATTGAAAAACTTTGCCGGAGATGCCTTTCCCTTTTATGGGGCAGGCGGCTCGGACTAGTAGCAGTGCCACTACTGTACATTTGTCTGACGGCGACGCTGTTGTCGATGGCTCGAGTTATCCGTTGAAATTTTTTTTCATTTTCTTATTGGAAATTTGTGGCAACAAGTATCTTCTGCGCATGCCGGCGTTCCTTGTGACTTCGTCGTTGCTCCTGTAAACCGCATGAGCACCCCTGAAGAATGCCGTTTGTAACCCCAGAAGAGTTTTCCAACGCACCCCTGTATGGATAAAAAATAAAGTATCCGAAGTTCAAAGCAAGTTGATGTTCGAAGCAGGAAGATTGGTGAAATTACTTCCGAGATTTCTTCTTTTTTTGGGACGGCGGATCGCTAGTGGTAGTAGCTCCGTACAGTTCCTAAAGAGTGACGCTGGTTCTCGATGGTTCGAGTTCCTGGCGCAAGTGAAATTTTTTTGGTCTTATTATTGCAAATTTGTCCCAACAAGCAGCATGTTGTGGGCCTTTTGGCGTTAATTAATTTTGGTTGCTCCTGAAACCCATGAGCACCCCTGAAGAATGCCGGTGCGTGTTAGCCCCGAGGGGTTCCAACCCACCTTTTCTGTGGTTTTATCTTTAAATAAGTACTCGGGTTTTCAAAGCAGCGAATGTATCGAAGCAGGAGGTTGAAAACTTCCGAGATGCCTTCTTTTTTTTGGAGGAGGCGGATCAGAACTAGTGGTAGAGCTTCCTTTACATTGCTGTCTAACGGCGACGCTTGGTTGTCGATGTGTTCGAATGCCTGCCGTGCGAGTCAAGATTTTTATTCTTATTGAAATTTGTTACCTCCATTACTTAATTTATGATCTAACCGGATGCCTTTGACCTATGGTCGGGTTGTTCTGTAACCCTAATGAGCACCCCTGAAGAATAAATGCCGTGTAGCCCAGAAGGGGTTTCCAAACCACCCTTCCCGTGGATTTAAATAAAAGCAGAGTTTCAAAGCAGTGATATCGAATCCAGTAAGATTTTGAAACTTCCGAGATGCCTGTTCTCTTCTATTTTTGGGGGAGGCGAATCAGACTAGTGGTAGAGCCTCCTGAAAGATTCGGATTAACGGAGGACCGCCGTTTGTTCGATGGGTTCGGCATGTTCTCCCTAGCACGCGAGTGAAATTTTTTTCGTCTTTTTAATTGATATTGCCGCGGCAACAAACATTTTTCTGCGCCTTCCGGCGTTTCCTTGACTAGTTGTAGGTGGTTGCGTCCTGTAACCCTAATGAGCACCCCTGAAGAATGCCGCCGTGTAGCCCCAGAAGGGTTTCCAAACCACCCTTCTGTGGATTTAAATAGTATTGAGTTTTCAAAGCAGCGATATCGAAAGCAGGAGATTTAAAAACTTCCAAGATGACCTTATTTTTTGGGCAGACGGCATTGTGGGACTAGTGGTTAAGAGGCCTCTTGTACATTGGTTCCTTAATCGGGACGCTGTTGTCCGATTTGGGTTCGCAGTTCCTGACGTGAGTGAAAAAGTGTTTTTCTCTTGATGGTATTGCAAATTTGGTGGCAACAAGCGATGTTGTGCGCAGTATTCGGCGTGTATTTGACTATTGGTCGGTTGCTCCTGAAACCCAGGAGCACCCCTAACCCTGAAGGATGCCGTGTAGCCCCAGTAGGGGTTTCCAATCACCCTTCTTTTTGGATTTAAATAATTAAGTATCGAGTTGCAAAGCAGTGATTATTGAGGCATGGAGATTTTGAAACTTCCAAAGATGCCTATTTTGGGGAAGCGGATTGGACTAGTGGTAGAGCCTCCTTGTACATTGTCTAACGCGACGCTGTTGTCGGTGGTTAGAGTCCTGCGCGCCGGAGTGAAATGTTCGTTCTTATTATTGCACAAATTGATGCGCAAAACAAGCGATGTTGTGCGCCAGCTTGCGCTTCCTTACTTTGTCGGTTGCTCTGAAACCCAGGAGCACCCCAGTATGAATGCCGTGGGGCCGAGAAGGGGTTCAAACAACCCCGTCTTTGGATATTTAATAAGTAATTTCGAGTTTCAAAGCCAGTGATATCAGAAGCAGAAGATTTGAAAACTCCGAGACTGCCGTTCCTTTTTGGGAGGTGATCGACTAGTGGTTTTTAAGCTAACTGTACATATAGCTACCGGCGACGCTTGTTGGTCGGTGGTTCGAGTCCTGGCGCGATCGATAGAAATTTTTTTTATCTGTTCTATTATTGCAAATTTTCGTCTCAACCCAAACATGTTGGTGCCGATGCTGCACGTGCTTTGTGGCTATTGTAACCCAGAGGAGCAGCCCCGAAAGAGATGACGTGTAGCCCCAGCAGTGGTTTTGAAGCCCCATTCTGTGAACTCTATCAAAAAAATCCGATTCAAAAAATCCGATTTAATAAAATCTATGGAAAGAAGACGTTTTCTTTGATGAATAACTTTTCATCTTTTTTTTTAATTAAAAAAAAAATACAAAACAAAAAAAAAAACTTTTCTTGGCCGGGGGTGGGAATGTAAGAATTTTGGATTTTTTGACTTCTTCCACAAAAAATGTCACATAAATCTAGGAATTTTTTTCAAAAAAAAAAATATTTCAATGCCTTTAGCACGTAAAACACACGACTTATTTAGCGTTACTAAATGAAATGATGTGGGTTACTCAACTAGATACTAAATTTTCATTTTATAAAAAAAAATTTATAGACAATCATCTAGGAGGTAGAGTCAAGGGAAAACTATATTTCTAAAAATTGTTGAAAATTGTAACAGCTCAAGTAATTCGTGACACCACCTTACTTCAAACTAGAAGTATGAATGGAAAACATTCCAACCTGGTATTATATTACAGTATTTAAGTTTCTTATTTTGCTTTATGGTCCATAAAAACATTTTTTTCCTTTCCACTTACCTTTTTGTGTTCAGAATATGTTTCAAAAACCTGAAATGTAAGAAAAACTCGGAAAAAAACTTTTTTGGAAATTTTATTTCAAATTTTCAAAATTCTAATTCTATTTTTCACGATATATATATATATATATATATATATATATATGATAATATATATATATTATATATATATATATATATATTATATTAATATATATGATTAATATAATTATACTAATATATATATATATATATAATATAATATAATATATATATATATTTGTATATATATATATTATAATAATATATATATATTATATATATATAATATATATATATATATATAATTATATATAATATTATATATTAATATATAATATATATATATATATATATTTGAAATACACAAAATAATTTTTTGATAATATAATATTATATATATATATATATATATATATATATAGATATTATATATATATATATTATATATATATATATATATATATATTATATATATATATATATATATTATTTATATATATATATATATATATATATATATATATATATAATATATATTCCCACCACCAAAAGGAAAATAACTATTTTACTCAGACTTTGGCTCCCGGCTCGCGGCTCCGGCTCAGTCCGTCCAGCTCCGGTTTACGGTTCATGCACTTATTTTGAAAATGTTGAGCAGTTCTTTTTTGGTATATATTTCACCTAAAAAATATTTTCTTGAAAATTAATGGCATAGATATGGCTCCGGCTCCGCATCCGACTAAGGATTCTGCCAACTATTTGGAAAATTGTTCAGCACTTCCTTTGGCAATAAATTTTTCAATCTAAAAAAAATTTCCTAAAAAAATTTTTTATGCCAAGCACTCCCCGACTGCGACCTCTTGCTCCTGCATTCGTGCCCCCGGCCCCGCGCCCCCGGCCCCAGGCCCGTGCGCCCAGGTCCCGGCCCCGGCCCAACTTAAAGTTTACTGCACTAGTTTGTACATTGATCAACCCAGCACCTTCTTTGGTAATAATATTTTTTTCCAAAAAAAAATATTTTTAAAAAATAATTTTATATCCAAACAATCCGGCTCCGGCTCCGACTAAGATTTCTGCCCTATTTGAAAAATTGCCCAGCACTTCTTTTCGTAATATATTTTTCACCTAAAAAATATTTTTTGGAAGAAAAAATATTTATATCCAGCAACTGGCTCCGGCTCCGGCTCCGGCTCAGGCCTCCGACTAGGGTTTCTGCACTATTGTAAATTGTTCAACTTCTCTTGGTAATATATTTTTCACGTCTTAAAAATATATTGTTTGAAAAAATTATATTCAGGCATCCGGTTCCGGCCTTCAGCTCCGGCTTCCGGCCTGCTCCGGGCTCCGGGCTCCGGCTTCAATTCAAGGGTTTTCTGCACTGGTTGTAAATTGTCCAGCACTTCTTGAATACATATTATTTCACCTAAAAAAATGTTTTTTTGAAAAAAATTTATACCCAAGATCCAGATCCGGCTTCGGCTCCTGAGCGTCCGGCTCCGGCTCCGACTAGGTTTCTGCCCTATTGGAAAATTGTTCAGCACTTCTTTTAATTACAGTTTTTTTACCTAGAAAAAGATTTCTGATAAAAAAATATTACCAGGATTCCACAAATGTCCGGCTCGGGCTCCGGCTTCGGCTCCGGCTCCGACTAGGTTTTCTGCATATTTGAAAATTGCCCAGCACTTCTGTTTGGTAAAATATATTTTTTGCCCCTAAAAAAAATATTTCTTGAAAAAATTCATACCCAGGGCTCCGGCTCCGGCTCCGGCACTTCCGACTCCGGCTTCGGTATCGGGCTCCGGCCCGCACTAAGAGTTTTTCCTGACACTACTTATTGAAATTGGCCCAGCACTTTCTTTTGGTAATATATTTTTCGCACTTTGAAAAAATATTACTCTGAAAAGATTTAATACCCAGCGCTCCGGCTCCGACCTCCCGTCCGGCTCCGGCCGCTCGCGGCCCGGCACTTGCCCAGGCACGCGCTAAGGTTTCAACACACTATTTGAAAATTAGTCAGTGAGTCTTCTTAGGTATTATATTTTTCTCCTTTAAAAAATATTTTTTGAAAAAAATTAACACCGCAGGCTCCAGCTCCGCATCCGGCCCCGGTCCGCGGACTCCCGGCCGCGTTCTTGGCTCCGGCTAAGGTTCTACACTATTTGAAAATTATTCGTCCAGCATTTCTTTGGTAATATATTTTATATATTATATAAAGAATATTATTATATATTGAAGAAACAAAAAAATTATACCCATGAAATTCCCTTACTGTGCTCCGTGCTCCTCGGCTCGACTCCTTGGCTTGCATTCTTTCGGCTCCGGCTCCGGTGTCCCTTTTTTTGTTTGTTTTCCGACTCATAGGTTTAACAAAAACAATCTATCAGTTACAAATAAATTTGTATATCTAGTAAAGTGAATAACCATTTTTTTATACCTATATTATCATAAAAATTTTCTTGATTAAATATAAATTTATATTATACCCTCAGGATATCCCACCTCTCGGCTCTCGAGCTCCGATTCTCAGGCTTCACGGCTTTCATAGCTCCGGCTTCTTCATGATACTTCGATCATTCCACCATATATATTTTACCGGATAGAGGTAAGCTGGAGCATCTGGGTTTGAATATAAAAATTGCGATAACAACAAAATACTAATAAAAAATAGCAAATATAGAATCATGTTATTTTCAAATTGAATACAAGGTTGTTTGTAATTCTCTCGTAAAACCTGGAAGTTACATCTTATGTGACTAGGGAATAAGGATAATTTTTTTTAATATAATGTTTACTCAAATTCTTTACTAATCTTTAAAATAAATTTGATCTGGACAAAAAAAAACCCTGATAAATTTTTAGAATGTTTTCCTTTCAAAAATAAATTAAATCTATATCACTCCATGTAATATGTATCAGGTACTAAAAGATGAAGAAACAAATTATAAGGAAAGAGACGATAAGGATAAAAGAATATGAGGAAAAATTTTTGATTTTGTCCTTCCAAAAGTAGGGGGTAATCTAGTTCATGAAGTCTACCCTTAAACAATACCATTTCAGAACTTCTGTGTTTGGTCACTCCTCGGTTACTAGGCGGGTGCGCATTCATCCCGGCTAAACTGGTTTGAATTCAACTCGTACCTAATTCTCGGGTTGAAAGTTTTATTATGTTGCTTTGTGACGATTAAATGATGATCTAGCAAGGAGTCTAGACACTTATATAGAATAAATATTAAATATGAATATAATTGTAATACCTATATAATTCACTCATATCTAAAATCTCAAGGTTAGTGTAACTATTATATATGTATAATATTGTTTACTATGAGTGTGAGTAATATTATATGGGTTCAATCAATGTCATAGTAAAGACTAAGGGTTTCCTTTTCAATATAGTATATACATTAATTAATTACCCAATTAGAAATTACATAATTTACCATAGTATAGTATATATATTTATTTTTTATTCTTAATAAATAAATAAGGGAAAAGAACCTTTCAGTATTTTGTATTGATTATAAACTATATAATATGTAAATTATAATATAAGAAATTATGTTATGTATATATTATGGGTTATGTTATTATTTATTACTATATTATATTATATTTATTATATTCTATATTTATATTATTTATTATATATATTTATTATAATATAATTTATTATATATTTTTAATATATAATTATATAATATATTAGATATATAAGGTATTTATATTATTAAATTTAAAAAATATTAATACAATATATGATATATTATTATATATATTTATATTATATATATATATATATATATATTATTATATATTATAATAGGGAATATGATTATAATAAATAGATAGTTGTTTGTTGTTATTCTAAACACGTTATTAATTGATTTCCCGCAGGAGGTGAACCTCCAGAAAACACGCACTCACGCGTCCGGGTGTCCTCCAAGAGGTACGCCATCAAGAGTATTTAATGAGGCGTTCCTGCCACATCTGGTCTCTAGTGAGAAGAGGCGGAATAGCAGATGGGGGTTTCCCGTAGTTCCAAGACGCTCATGCGGGAGAAGATTAATCTTCCTAGGGCGTGAACTGACGTCTGAGACCTTCCAACCACATAGACCAGAGGAGTTCTTACGTTTATCGAGTCAGCTTCTTTATTTTAAATCAAGTCTGGGGTTTCCAAGTTCACTTCTATATAAAACGAGACTGACGAGGAATAACTTTTGCTCTTCGTCGAGGCGAATTATTTAAGTCAGAGGTGGCTCTCTCCCTGATCGTGTTATGTAACTCACCACTAATTTTAGAAAAGAAGACTGGGATTTACCCACACTAAGTCTTTTAGTTAAGCTTCTCTCTGTGATTTGTTTTAAAATTTAAATTTTGCGTGTATTACCTACATCTTTGTAAATAATTTCATATTGAAAATTTAACTAAAAAAATTTGTTTTTGTTTTACAAATTTCATGTAGATATTGATAAATAGGTTAAGCTGCTTTAAATATAGTCTGTACTAGTAACTCACTACGGGAACATCTTCCTTTGTCATACTAAAAACTTTTCAGAGACTTTCGATATATCCTTGGTTAAGAGTGGTCAGCCTTCTTCTGTACTCTTTCTAGTCTGGATGGTCTAGTCGCAACTAATATATAATTCTTTCTAATTTTCCTTTCTGTTTTCAATGGCGTCAACCCTACGGGACAGTCGGCGATCGAAATAAATAATTGAGATATTTTATATTTAGTACATTTGGTGGTGAGGAATAATTTCGATATATAATCAACCTACCCTCAAAATTATTATGATATATTAATAAAATAATTTAGTATTTATATATTATGTACCCTACCCTCTAATAGTTTGGTATATAGTTGGATATGAGGCCAGGAGTAGTATAAGTATATACGGTAGTGAGGGTTAGTTTAGAAGATGAAGGGGTAAAATAATATTTAGCGCTGAGGGTGATATGACCGTAGATGAGGGAGAGAAGAGAGGAAGTGTAGGATTTGGGGTATTAATATGTGTTGTATGTTACAGTGGTATAAGTAGAGGAATTTTGAAGGAAGCATGGATATAGTAGTATTTTTTTCTTTTAAAGTTGAGAGGCCTTGGATGGGGCTTTCGCATTTAAATATAATACATCGAAGCCCAACAGCCGCCCTTTGGATTATGATTTGTGAAAAGCTCATTATCTCTTACATATTAATATGAGAGGATGATTTTATATTGATAAAGAATAATTTTAAAATCATATTATCGTTACTTATAAGGTATGTATGCAATTTATAAATTCTCCTTCTGACAGTGAAGATGAAAATTATAATTGTGATAGTAAACTGTTATATATTTTATGTATGATGCTGCATATAATATGACGATGTTTATGAAGAAGTTTTCTTAACTAAAAATAAATTGATAGAAGACGATATCTAACTATTCATGTTTTAGGTAATAAGAAATTTAATATAAGAAAACTGACTGATATAATAATATTCTTGCGCATTTTCATGAACAGTCATGTGTCATCCGACAGAATTTTAAATATTCCAAAAAAGATGAGATTATAGTCGACAGGGTATTCCCTGTTGAGAGCGTTTCAGTATCTACAACGTGTATTGGCGCAACCCATGAGGTTTATGGAGAGGAGCCCATACACAGAAGACGGGAATCAGTTATGGTTTTAGGATTATTTTCTACTTCGAAGGTGCAAAAGAATAAAAAGGATAATATGTTGGGACAGCGTAGAGAATTTATGGTTTGAGTGGGCTATTTGGTTCATTGTGATTCGATGTGGAGGAAAGGCGCGAACAGGGTTATAGTTGAATTTATTTTGAACAAATTCTTTGTGATATTGATTAAAATTTGGTTATTTTTAACTCCTTACTATAGGCGACAAATAGAAAATAAATATTACTCACCTATCATCAGCGGTTGAAAACCTTCTTTTTAAGAGTCCCTGTCATCATATATTTACAATATATTTAAAATGAGAGATTTAGAAGCGCATTTTCCTCCTTAAAATAAAAATTTTAATTGTTTAATAAAATAGGGTGTATTTTAAAAGATGAGATAATATAAAGAATATTATAGTTTTTTTAAGATTTAGGGATGTGACTTAACATTGTGATGTCAGAATACTGTATTTAAAGATATAACATCGACCATGTTTAATGTTTTCTGGTGATATAAAATATTAAATAGATTCGGAGTATATTATCGACTTTATATAAATTATGAGTTAGGGGCGGTGGCTGGTTCCACTTTGACGAACCAGCTCCTAGAGCAAGAACATGTTTGACCTTATAAGCAAAGATAGTAAAGTTAACGAAACAATTGAATTTCCTATTGAAGACAGAGTATAGTAAAAAAAAAGTATATGAAATGTGAAGCATTAGTATATAGATATATATACGGTATATGATAGACTGTAGTATATATATATTAATATAGATAGATATTTATGAAGTAATAATTGGATTTTGGAGAATAGAGATAATAAGTGAAGAAGTAACTTGTGAATATAGCAAGCGTTATATATATAGGTAGAGGGCTGGGTATATTTTAGATTACATTTGTGTGGAGTGATTTATTAGGTTACAAGACGAGGAGCATTATCGAGCATCTTTAGTTCTGACAATATTCTTCGGTGGTTTCAAAACAAGTTGTGGTGGCACTTGTTGAGGAGATATCTGTACAATAAAAACACTAGGAGGAAGGTGAATGGCTTCTTGAATGAGTTGCTCTATATGAGACCTTGGGGTTCTGCTTGCCTTCTTCTAAGCTTTCGATTTTTTTTAGTTAGTTTTTAGTTTTTTATTTGTTACGGTACTCGTTAATATTTTTATTTTTATTTTGTATATCTATTTTTTTTTAATTTATTTGAGTAATACGTGTATTTCTACTATATGTTGAACAAAACTTTTAAGTGAAAAAGTGAATAATTGTATAATTGTTAGTGATCTAAGTATTTTATATTTATTAGTGAAGTAAGATTAAATTATTATATGAGCGGAAACTACTTGCCAAAAATAGTACAGATTAGTGCGCGTGAGAGGAAATATAGATGGCTCAGGTAGTAGCAGTTGATATAATATATAGTAAATGTTCTGTCTGTTACGTCTGTATAATTTATAAGTTTAAGCATAATACATAGAAATATTTTTAATTGGCTATTATATAATAATAACATAATATTATAATAAATAACGACTTTAAAGATACAATAAATATATAAGTATTATAATATATAATGTAATTAAAGACTAAGGAAAAATAGGCTATACTTAGGGTTTATATACTATTAGGCTAATATTAAGGCAGTCTATTAGTTAATAAATAGGAATAATTTTTATCTAATTTTTTATTTTCTAGAAAAAAAAGTAATTTATTTTCCGGCTGAATCCATTTATCAATAGTTTGCAATGATTCAAATATGATTGTGTATCTGGGCACAAAGGATATAGGGCATTGAAGGTTAATTGTAAAGGTTAGCTTGTAGCGAGAGTGCAAGTGGGATATTAGATTTGTTTAATTTATTCAACATTAAAATTTGTGCAAAATATGTTATAAATAAACCTGGATGTCGGACTATTTATATATACGATTGAATGACGTATTTATTATTATTATTATTATTAATATAATTAAACCATAGATCATTTTTTATTCTAGTATATAGAAAGGAGATATTAGGTAGAATAGCTTTACATGTGTATGGTAGTGAATTAAAGTATAGAGGGGGTTAGTACGGTTATGTATGAGAGAGAAAGGTTTTTGGAGTACTTTCATTAATGTATGATTTAGTTTGATATAGGTATAAGGGATCAGATATATAGAAGTTTCTGATTATGGAAATAGTATAGGTATGAGATATAATATATATTATAGGTGAATAATAACTATTATGGATATATTATTCCTATAAATTAATTACATATATATAAATAAACAGAGGTATATCTCTTGTATTATAGATGTGTGTGTATATTTTAGTTAACTATATAATTATATATTTTCGGGTATATATATATAATATAATATATATATATATATAGGGGTATAATAAAAGATACAAAGATATATGTATCATAGCATGTTTAAATATATAATATATTAGATGTAATAGATATGTTGTGAGAGAAGAATTGAGAGGAGCTAATCATTATAATTATAGATCACTAATCTATATAGCTTATACTAATAGAGTAGTAGAATGCTGGTGGTCGTGTGATTGTGTGGTAACAGGAAGGGTAGTAGGAGGTTGATGTGTGCTCGGACTGATTTGTTCGCTGTGCTCCGTTGTGTGATGAGATCAAGATGCTGGTGGTGAGGTGAGAGAAAGATTTCAGTACGCGCTGTGAGAAAGGGAGGTATGATGTTTTAATGGAAAATTTAAGAGTAGCAGTGTTGCCAAGTACAAGACCAGATTTATCTTATATAGGTAGTAAAATGAGCTGTAATTATTACTTCTTTAGGGATTTGTATGTGGTTTTTCGCTTAAGGTGCCCCTCATAGTGAAAAATTATCTTAACGAGTCTGCTTAATTATTCATTGATTAATTTTTTTGAAAAAAAGTATTTAACTTGGGTTATAGTATATGTGACTACAAATTAGAAACACGAATATTTTCAAATTAATAAATGGTAATGTAGTATATAATAACATTTGGCAAAATACAAGAAGAAGATTGAGAGATGTTATTTGTAAATGACGTGTATTTAGAAACAATAACAAAAAACTCGAAGTAAGTAATCTTAACAAGTGTCTCCTTACCAACGGAGTAGTCAAGTAGTCTTCTAGAAAATCTTGCGGCACTTAGTAAGATGGACGAAAAGGGCCCTTCATCGTGTATTTGTAGAGACATCAATCGGGTGAGTTCTATATACACTCTATTTTCATTTTGAGAACCAAATCTGCAGTTGACTGATATTTCTTGAAATGTAATCACTCTCATTCACCACCTAGATTGCATTTATGTATACTGAGGTTATTCGTCCTTGTATGGACGGTACTTTTAAAAGACCAGAGGTTTGGTTTCATCTCACATCCTAGAAAGTAAGAGGGGCTGTTATGTCCTCGTATGGCACATGCATTTGATTTTAGAAAATGTTCGTTTCTTTTTCCCAGCTCAAGTTTCACCCTTCTTATTGTTCCAATCAATTAGCAGTGAAGGCAGTGTCTGTTCTCCTGATTTCGCCTACCTGGAGAGAAGAAATCTCTCCTATCCTTACACAGATTTAATGTAAGGGAGGTTCGATCGTTGCCTAGAATCGGAGTGAATGAATGCATCATGTTCTGTTTCACCGAATTCAGGGAACATTAAAGGATTTTGTCTCCGTTCCTTTTTCAGGGCGAAAATCGAAGAGTTGAAGGAAAGTTGTTTTCTTTAGGAATTGTGACGAAATGATATCAATTTTATTCTGCTGAACTGAAGTATAGGCTTTGGCAATAAAACCTCCCCTTGGGTGTTTTCAGCCATTGCGAGTAGAAGACTTTTTAATGATTTTTATTACTCCAACAAATGAGTATTCTGAGGCTATTCATCAGCATAAGTAGAAGAGATATTCCACCAACCGAACTCTGCTTGCTGTTGTGGGAGCTCTGCGTCCCTAGTCGTGGGATGGATTAGATTTCAAATGCAGAGGTAATAGATGAAGAAACGTAATTCAGACCGTGAAAGTGGCATTTTTTCATGCTTGAGAAGAAAATCCACAAGTGAAGAGTTAATTGTGAAACACTAGGAGAGAGAAATTTTTAACAGAATAATAGTGTTATAACACATAGCAGTAGCTAGCGTAGTAAAACATCATATAATATAGTTATTAATATGATTGTGAGTGTCAATAATGGCTAAGTTAATAAAGCATATTTAGCATATTTACTAGAACATTTTGATATTTGGATGAACTTAAGAAAAAAAAAAAAGAAAGCCCTTGGAACTCATGGTATTAGTTATTCACGATAGAGCTATAAAAAAGTTGTTCCAGAACCTGTGGTCGAAAACGTCTGAGAAATACTGTTAGTGAAGAGGGGGTGGGTGGAGATCTAGTCCCTTGTGCAAACTCGATTGCAGAGTGCGTGTTAACTGGAATTGTGCATTGACTTCATAGATGTTAAAGAAATTGTGTCAAAAGTTACAAATAACTTGAATGTCTTGTACATGTATTTGAGCATTTTTTGTCACATTATTTCAACTAATGGTGCAAACTCATTATTTCTAGAAGGAAAACAAGAAGCAAAAGGAGTGAGTTGTAGATTCATGCCTTCTCCTAAGGAGATCTATAGGCTAAGTATTGATACGTAAATATAAATACGTTGGTGATAATATAAGAGCCCCTAGGGCTAAGTAGCTTTATCCTCCTTATGTAATGTAAGTAGAACCTATATTATATTAATGTGAGTATTAGTGATTATGATATATTGGTAGTTTAAAAAGAGTATATATATTTATACTAAAAGGATAGTGTTTATGAACCTATAATTACATTAATTTCCAATGATACTATTTGCGAACTGTATAAATATATATATATACGATATATATTAAGTTTAACTTCCCAATGGGGCCTTGAAATTGGGTATAAATAATAATGATACACGGTATAATTTGGTAAATAACCTAAGATAAAGATGGAGATAGGAATGTAATGCAATATGTGTGAATTTTGGGCATTTATTAATGATAACGTCTCACGCCGATTTTAATGAACTTTACTCTTGTGGCCGAGATTTTTTTCATGGTACGTGTCAATTTAGTTGTTGAAAGCGAATTTGTTGGAAATAAGGCTCAAAGGATTAAGAAAAGCTTTAAAAACCTCGGAACTGAGAGTCTGAAGAAATTATTAAGAAGTCTTCAAATTTTATATTTAACCATTAAAAACTATTACACTATTACCTTCATTATTAAAACTTTTTGATATTTTTCATGAAGTGTTGAAGCCAATATATTAATTACTTTTGTCACTACTCACGGGTTGTCGGTACAGGTTGAGGAGCCCCTTAGAAAAATGTTTGCGTGCCATGTATTTGTATCGTGGATTCCGATGGATTTTATTAACTTTTTTCTAAATAAAAATATTTCTGCCCAAAAAATTTCGAGATTTGAATATTTCAGATATTTCAAGTTTCATTCATTTATATATATAGATATATGATATATTATATATATATATAATAGTTATATATTATATATATAATATATATATTATATATATTATATATATATATATATATATTATATATATATATATATTTATATATATATATATATATACTATATGAGTAGCATATAATAGTAGTAGTGGTTATATATATATTGAGCAGTGTAGGTACTAGGAAAGTATAGGTGGATATAGTACATATAGTATAGGTGTAGTGGAAGTATGGTGGTGAGCTAATGGGTAGTAGAGTGAGTGATAAAGATATGAGATAGATTAGGTAGGGATGGGGGATAAGTAGGTATAGCCATAGGCCATGTTCGGTGCTTGATGTATGCGTGGATTAGCTGACATCCTGGTGATCTCGTAAAAGAAAAACCAATATGATTAAGCCTAGTACCAAAAAATAGCTAGGATGAGCATTTTTGTGAAGGTTCAGCGACCGACATTTTAAAATTATGAGAGGAACACAAACCAGTATTTTGCTATCATTTGTGTGTATATAATTAATTACACATTAAGAACTTTCCTATAAGGGAGATAACCTTACTTTGTAAATATTCTATACACGCTTGTAATAACATCTATATCTCCTAGGCATTTTTGACCCTCTCGGGCAGTATCGGAACTCCTATCCATCCTTCATTGGCAAATACTTAAATAATTAAAAATTAAAAAATGAACCAATAATAAATATATAGGTGTATAGATAACGGTAATATCTCTAAAGCTTTAGGTTTAGTGTTTAGTTTCACCAAAAACAAATTTCATTTCATTTCGCCTCTATTATAGAACATTTCTCAGGTATCATAGTAGTTTGTGTTGATGTGTGTTGATGTATGTGGATATCGTGAGTGTGATTCTTGTTTTGTGTGTATTTTGTGTGAGAAATAGTTAGAGGGAAGAGAAGAAGAGTGTGTGTGTGAGTGCGTGATCGTGGGTAGTGTTCCATTGAGAATTGAAAAGAGAGAATATTGACAGCTCATGTCTTGAGAAATGTATGAGAAGAGAGGAGAAGGGAAAAGGGAAGCGAAGAAAGAGTCGTACACTTAAACAGAACCTATTCTATTATTATTAATTATTAATTTTTGTTATATTCATTCATTTTTTTCGTCGATGTCATACTTTCCAGTTAAAATGTATCGCTGATTTCAAAAATTGATATTAAGTTTTTGATGTAGTACGAAAGTTTTTGTAAAGAGGATGACAGGTGTCAGCTATTCGGCGACCCTGACGAGGTATAGATAGTAGTAATAGAATATATAAAGGTATATATAGAATTATTGATATATATAGTATATAGAAGTATATATAGTATATAATATTATATAGTAGAGAATATATATATATAGAGTATAAAATATATTAGTATAATTTGAGTAGTATAGATACTGGAAGGGACGTAGATATAGCTAGAGAATATATAGAAATAATATATATATATAGTTGATTTATTGATCCGTATTTTCATGAATATATATCAGGGTAGATATAATTCACAGAGATAAACAACTTCTACGTTGCTTCTCGGGCATATTCCCTTTGTTCGAACTGTACTTGAACAAATTTGACACTTACTCTCTATCTCAAAACCCTCCCTCACCTCCCCCATCATTCCCGTTCCCCTAAACTTTCCCCTCCTTCGGGAGAAGGAACAAAGAGCTATTTGGAGTAAGATGAGTTGGAGAACTCGGAGGAGGACTTCCGCTCTTGCCCCTCCGCCGAAATCAGAGAAGCCGTGTGAGGCGGCGGCGCTAAGTGAACGAACGAAATCCTCGTGCGACAATTTATTATTATATCTATTATTATTTTATATATTATCTTATTATTATTATTATTAATCCTTATTAAATTACTCTTGATTATTCATATATTATTACTGTGATTACTGAAAATTTTATATAGATTATGATGAATAATAAAAAAGTGCTTAACAATAAAATCATTTTTATGACAATATAATTATAATATAACATATTATTATACCATACAAAAGGAATATATATTCTTTCATTCTTTCTTCTATCTTTCTTCTCTCTTTCTTTTCTTTTCTTTTCTTTCTTTTCTGTTTTCTTTTCTTTCTTTTTTTTTACTTTTTCTTTTTCTTTTCATTTTCTTTTTCGTTTTTCTTTTTCTTTTTCTTTTCTTTTTTTCTTTCTCTCTTCTTCCTTTTCTTCTTCTTTCTATCTATCTTCTTAATCTTCTTTCTTTTTTTTCTTTGTCTTTTCTTTTTCTCTTTCTTTTTTTTTCTCTTCTTCTCTCTTCTTCTTCTTCTTCTTCTCTCTTCTTCTTTCTTTCTTCTTCTCTCTTCTTCTTCTCTTCTTTCTTTTCTTCTTCTTCTTCTTCTTCTTCTTCTTCTTCTCTTCTTTTCTTTTCTTTCCTTTTTCTTTTTCTTTTTCTTATCTTTTTCTTTTTCCTTTTTCTTCTTCTTCTTTTCTTTTTCTTTTTCTTTTTCTTTTTCTTTCTTCTTTCTTCTATCTTCTCTGCTTCTTCTTCTTCTTCTTCTTCTTCTTCTATCTTCTTCTTCTCTTCTTCTTCTTCTTCTTCTTCTATCTTACTCTTCTTCTTCTTCTTACTTCTTCTTCTTCGTCTTCTATCTTCTTCTTTTCTCTTCTTCTTCTTCTTCGTATTATTATTATATTATTATTATATTATTATTAATTGATCTATTTTTAATTATTTATTATTATATATTATTATTATTTAGTATTATTATCATTATTATTATTATTATATTATATTAATTATATTATTATTATTATTATTTATTTTTTCTTCTTCCTCTCCTTCTTCTTCTCTTCTTCTCTTCTTCTTCTATCTTCTTCTCTTATGCTCTTCTCTTCTTTTCTTCTTCTTCTTCTTCTGCTCTTCTTCTTCTTCTCTTCCTCTTCTCTCAAGGAATTGGTCTTGAATTTCAATTCCAACCGATTTTTACTTATAAAACGAATAGAATTAGACTGACCTAATAAAGTAAACTCAAAGAAAGATATGAAATCATTTGTAATGTTAAAAAGTAATCGTTAAAAAGAATTTGGGCGACCCACTCTACGTATAACATTTGTATGTTCACGCTTAGAACATATCGCCTAAGATGGTGATCTAATCTAGTGGATGGACAGACTTCCGCATCCGCACTCAGCCATTTGCGAACATCCGCACGCCTAAAGGGACATCCGCATCTCCTCCATCCACATCCGCATCCGCATCCTCTTTTGAAAACATGAGTATTGTTGAGGATGTTTATACAATTTAATTTAAATCATAACAAATAAATATTGTTGGACACTTTTATCATCAGAGTTTAGGGAAGTTAAGATATGGAATTTCGGATTTCGTGTTATATTATATAATAATATATATATAATATATAAAATATATATACTATATAATATATATATACTATATATAATATATTTATAAATATATATAGATATATATATATTATAAATATAATATATATATAATACATATAAATATACTATTTACCGTATATAATATTATTATTATATTATATATAATACAATATTATAAATTAATATTAATATGATATTAATATAATACTATATTACTATATATATATATATATATATATATATATATATATATGATATATATATATATATATATATACTATATATATATAATAGAATATATATATAAATAGTATATATATATATATAAAATAAATATAATATATTATATATATATATATAATACTATATAATATATATTATATATATATATACTATATATATAATATATATATATCTTCTAACTCAGCAATTCTTCACTTTGATTATCCTATCTAAGATCGTTGAAACCCTTCTTAAACTCTCACTTCTTAGATCAATCTTAAAACTCTCTATTCCCTTCTTTCACGATCGCCAGTACGCTTTCTGCGTTCGAGTTCTGCTGCGCAGCGTATACTTCCTATCAACCGATTAGTGAGTTTTCCGCTCTTAGAATAAGGGGAGATTTGGGGCGTGCGGCGCTTATACATATCAAAGCATGACGCCGTTTGCACGCTCACTGCTCTCCAAGCTCCCCTCTGGTTTTCCTCCATCTCTCTTGCTTAACTTATGTCATAGCTTCTTTTCAAATCGCTCAATTTCGGCTGTGGTATTGATGGGCGACTTCTTCTTCTTTTTCTGTCAATAATGGTCCCCAGTGTTCTGATCTTATCTCCTACTTATATTCCTACTTGTTTATTATTTGATCTGTCTGACCTGCACATCCTAACTCTATCCAACTCAATATGCCGAATGAACATCGACCCTTCATTCTTCCACTCATTCAATCTGCTCCCTCTTACTCTAGAATGCGCTCTCGTCTTATCTTCCAATTCTATCTCCTGAATCTGGATAGATTTCTGGATGGATCGTTCTCAACCTTGTGAAATTTAATTCCTTTAAAAACTCAACTTCTACAAATCTCATCCTAAAAACACCTTCTGACTTCCTATCTTCTTTCGACGGTTCTCTCGTCTCTCCTCTGACAACATAAACATCCTTGGGCTTAACATAAAACAACAAAACAATGTCTTGGATACCTACCATCATCAATGGTTGCTAGCACCTCAAAAACAAACTGGGATCTGTTTAAACTGCGAACTTTTCCTCTTCTCTCTACTTTACGTATACAGGCCTTATCTCGCCCTTTATGAAAGTACTCTCTCATATAGTGGGGCTCTGTTTCACCCCGGCTTAACGGTCGAGTCAAAGCCAAAAGGCTTTAAAACTGTTCTGTACTTTCCAATTCCATTGACCTCTATCTTTGCGGCGAGATGTGGAGCCTTATCTCTATTCTATAAGTACCGCAGCGGCCGAAGTGCTCGAGGAACTTACCACTCGCGTGAACCACCACCTTTACGACATCCTCGTAGCACAAGGTGCTGTGTTGGCCTGCGCACGAGTTTGTGTTGATATTGGAACTCCAGCAGTTCGCCTCGTGCTTCCTTCTTTCTTGCCACTTCTGTTCTGTGGAATTCTCTTCCTCTTCTGTGTTTCCTGCCTGTATTTAATCTCTCTCACTTTAAAGCCCTCCGCGTCTAGTCTCATCGCTAATTTACGCTATTGGGGACTTTTTGTGACTTACACCCTCCATGATGGATTTCCCGTGAGTGGTGGTGACAACTGTAAATATATAATAATATATATATATATATATATATATCATATATATATATATATATATTATATATATATTATAATAATATATATATACTAATAAATATATATAATCATGCATCGTCATGTCATTCTGTCCATCACTAATAATATAGTATATATAAGTATAATACATAATATATATTATAATATATATTAATTATATAGACTATAATATATATATAATAATATATATCCTATATATATATATACATATAATAATATATTAATAAAATAAATATGGTCATATTTAATATTAATTTTAATATAATATATAATTAAAAAACATATATATATAATATATATATATAAATTATATACTAAATATAAATATAGATATACATATATACTATATATATACCTATTACCTATAATCTAGATACTAATGATATAGATATATTAATATATATATAAATATATAATAATTATAATTATATATAGTTAATTATATATATTATTATATAACTATAATACCTATATATTATACTATCATATTATATCTAATATTATAACTCAGTATATATACATACTAACTATAATCCTATTAATATATTACTACTAATAAATAAATTTAATCAAATTAAGACGAACCTATAGTCATATATAATATTATATACTATAAATCAAAACTTCAAAAGAGTAAGACATTACGCATCCTGCATCCCGCATCCTCATCCTCTCCTCATCTACTATTAAGAATCCGCATCCGCCTCCGCCATCCGCGACCTCATCCTCTTTAAGATCCGCATCCGCATCCGCCAATCCGCAAACAGTCAAATTTGACATCCGGTCCACACTACATCTAATCGATCCCATTCAAAACAAAAAACTTAATCCAAAAAACAAAATTTCTGAACACTGGTAGCACTATGATGTTGCTTGCTTAGAACAGAAACTGATCTAGTTGAGCAAACTCGTATTCACTTGACAGTAAAGTATCCAATTAATAGCTTGATATTCACCGCATATAAACATACTTTCTTGCTAAGACGCTGATCTAAGCGATCACAACTGAGTAGGTAACAAGTTATCCAAAAAACAAACATTATTCCACCCACTCTAATGTAGCACCTCTATGATGTTTATGCCTAGATAACACAACACTTCTGAGTGAGGCAAACTCCAATATGGTCACCAATTACCATCTTTAGACAATATCCGAAATCTACAATAAAATAAAACAACAAAATACTTAATCATGACTATGATGTTTGTTGCTTAGAAGCCGATCTGCTCTAAGTGAGCAAACTCCAACATATAATTACATTGAAAAATAGGTTAAAACAAATATACTCTATCTTCAAACATAAGTATCATTAACAGGTTCGTTTTATTAAACAGTAAAAATTGCAAACACAGTGAATTTTAAAAATATTTAACAGATGACCTGAGTGGACTGTAACGTCTTTGCTAGTATGTCTTCTTCTTCTTTCTTCCTTCTTCTTTCTTCTCTTCTTCTTCTCTTCTTCTCCTTCTTCTTCTTCTTCTTCTTCTTCTTCTTCTTCGTCTATCTTCACCCATCTTCTGTCTCTTCTTCTTCTTCTTCTACTTCTTCGTTCTTCTTCTTCTCTCTTCTCTTCTTCCTTCTCTTCTTTTCTTCATCTCTTCTTCTTCTTCTTTTATTATTATTATATTATTATATTATATTATTATTCATATTATTATTATTATTATTATTTATTTATTATTATTATTATATATTATAATTATATTATATAATATTTTATAATATATATATATATAATAATATATAGAATATATATATATATAAATTAATATAATAATACTATATATATATATATAGATATATATAATATATATATTATATATATAATATATAATATATATATATATATATATACATTTAGTTTTAAATCCCCATTCATTGTTTAGCAATCTTGAGTCTTCTAAAGCATCCACCGCTCGCTCCTTTATGAATCGTGGCAAGATCAAAAGATATATAAAAACGACTCTTAAACTACCTTAATGCTTTTTATCAATTATTATATATAATATATATATATATAATATTAATATCATATATATAATAATTATATTATATATAATATATATATATATATATATATATATATAATATATACTATAATATATATATATAGCCCGGTTATGTTTTAAGACTCCGTCTGTATTCAGATTTTTTTTTTTTTTTTTTAACATATGCTAGATATATATACTACAAGAATTAATTCATAATCAAATCAAAAGTTCAAATATTTAAAAAATTAAAAATCACATTATATCAATAAAAAATTAAAAATGAAAATATCTCATCAAACTCTTTATTACTTGATTTAATATCTCATTTTTGAAATAGCATAGAAGCTCTATTATAATAAAGGTAAAATATATTATATCTATATATTATATATAATATATATAATATATATAATTATTATATAATATTAATACGATATAATAATATAAATAATATATATGTATATATATATATAGTACGTATATATATAATATTATATACTTTTTCATAAATGAAATAATCTCGAAAAGTACGACACCTACAGAAACAACCAATTACATATTGAGTATCAGCTGTAAAACTTATTAACAATAATGTAAAAAAAAAAAAAAAATTCAGGGGGCTCCAGCCGACGGGGACAGAGGGGGGAGTTTCCATACCCGATAGGGAGGCTGAGAAACCCCCGCACACCCAAATACCAAGAGCGAGTTCCGGAGACCCTCCCCGAGGGGGGGAAATAGTCCTACCCTGTCGTTCACCCGGAAGGCCAAGACCCGACTCCTGCCATCTTGCGGTTTACCTTGGGTATTACTTTAGTTTAAAAAAAAAAAAAAAATTAAAACTGACGGAGTCGTAATAACGTAACTGGTCCTATATATTTTTAATCATGTCCGTCACCCCTTAAATTGACGGTTAGATATCATAACTAAATATATAAAAAAAAAACAAAACAAAAAAAATCAAAGCTGACGGAGTCTAAAACATACAGGTCATATATAATATATATATATATATATAATTCATTACAACTATATATATATATCATATATATATATATATATATATACATATAAGTATATAATATATATCTAATATATAATATATACTAAATACATATATAAATATATACTATATATATATATATTATACTATATGGTTGGCAGTAATTTTTGAAGTGTGAATACAAAATCTAGGTTATTATTCAGGTTGGCGAAGCCGTCGATGCGTCGGTGCGGCGGATGTCGGTGCGTGCTGCGGGCGGGCGTGTGCGTTGACGTGTATGTCTTTTTGTTGGTGCAGCATACACCAATCCAGTGTCCTTGGCGATGCGTCATTGAAATATAACGTACGAAAACGTGCATAGAGAGATTGGCGATACAGCTGCAATGCCGTGGTGAGCTCACTTTGGCCGGGCGGTTAGCAGTGCGGTGCGGTGCGGAAAATTATGGTGCTCGGTCAATCATGGTTCATACAGCTCAATACGGAAAGACTAATTTGACTAACTTATATACTTCCATCCGTAAATATATATATATATATATAATATTATTTATATATATAAAACATATATATATAATTATATATGATAATTTATAATAAATATACCTATACTATCACTATATCTAAATAATCCTATTATATAATATATCTATATACTATAAATATTAAATTATATAGGATACATCTATATTCACTTATAAACTATATAATCAAATATCATATATACCTAATATATTTAATATATAAGCATTATATTATAATAAATATATATATAACTAATACTTATAATTTTTAATTATACATACTATGTATTTATACATATACCTATATATAATATAGTTATATAAATATTATATTACACTATATTATATATATACCGTACTATATATTATACTATTACCTGTATTATATATAAATAATATATCCATAGTATATATAATAATTGTTTATATTTGTTTTTTCCCCTCCTTTAATTAACTTTCAAATTTTTCTGGTGCATTGTATTATAGGCAATTATATATATATATATATATATAATATATATATATATTATAAATATAATATAAATACCTAATATAATAGAAATACTATAAGCTACTATTTCTACGACTACTAACTCATTAACAAATATTAAATACTTATATATATATCCCAATCATGAAGCAAGAAGAACCTATTAAGGATAGTTCAAACAGAAAACGAATAACAAAATATAATAAAAAAAAAGAAAACCACACTTTGCCAAATCTAATGAACAACACATCATATGTGTTGCATAAGCTCAAACCCCTATCATACTTAGATAATTAAAAATCGGAGAAAAAAAGAAAATGACAGAGACTTTATCAGTGAACATTCGTGTTTTAGGACAGAAGTAGATGCACAACATCATAAAGTCACCATCCTCCAGACACCAATTTTAACCAAACACACCACCCCATAACGGCATAGCTCGTATTGCATCATTAAGGTGGTGCATGAATGACCAAACCAATCTCTTTTGACCCCTTTTATCCTGTCCTACTGATCATGACTGGTAACCTATAGAAAAGAAAAAGAATAATCAATCCTTCGCGTCTGTACATATATGCGGATCAATTTATGAGAATATTAATAACAGCTGCAGTATAATTGTCTTTTCTATTTATTTCACATAATAACAATCTAGAGTATTGACCAAAAATAAAAAAATATTAAACTACGTAACCACAGTTATTACTTCATAACGAGCTCATTCTCGCTAAATGATATCAATATACATATCTCCCCAACATAGACGATCCCTCCCTCATTTCACTACCCTTTCAATCGAGTTAAAATTCTGTAATCATTTATATTCTTTATATAGGTAAAAGGTTGAAAAATTAATATTACAAAACAGCATACAAACGTCCATTATCATTATTTTCTAATTATTAGGAGTATCCGTACTACAACAGGTGAAGCGTATCTCTCAGCTATCCTTGAGCGCGTAGACTAAAATTTAACCGACCCTTCCCCAAACCTACATCCCTCAGTAGTCGCACCCAGACATTATTCAAAATTGCCGACTAACCACAAATTAATTCCCGACCAACCTGTCCGTGTACGCCATGTTAGGAGACAGTTGATTGATTAGGTACTAAAATGAATGTGAGATGCAATAGTAAGAGCTGGACTCTACCCTCAACTACCGATACCCACACATCACTTATTATTATAGCTAATAAATATACCAATAACACTATTCATATAGATACATAATTATAATATAATATAACTATATAGCACATCCGCACTAATATAACTACAATACATATGACTACAGTATTACACAAACACATATCATACTAAGCTGCCTAACGGCCATCCCCACAACTTAACGACTAATATAATAATACTGAACCAATAGCACAATAGATAATGTGCTCAAAAGCAACCTAAGTCCTGACTAACCACATACTCCACGCCATTAGCGAGGTTGTTTCGTGTGCCTGTGCTATGTGTGTTGATACTGTGATCAAGCGGCTCTCCACAGTCACGCATCCATGAGTGTGTTTGAAGGTGTGTTTTGCGTCGGTGACATTATGAGAATTAATTGGAAAACTTCTAAAGAAAAGTTAGCAGAAAGAAGTCAAAACATCTTGTTATGAGCAGAATTTCTTAACAATATAACAAAATACCATCAGCTTCAAAAACCAAACATTTATAAAAATATATGCTCGAACCTAGATGCGGAAAAGCTTGAATTCGGAAAGAAAAGAAAAAGGAAAAAGTGGCAAAAAAATAAATGAAGAGCGAGTAAACTTTAACATACATGGAGCGCATGTACGCAATTAAAAATTAAAATAAACAACTTAAAGTTACAACACTCATACTTTTGAAGTAAACCTTATAAATATTGAAACTTAAAAGAATGAACGTATGTACTTTATACTGAGGTTAAAGTATACATTAGATTAGCAAATACTTGACAAAGTACCTTAATACTTAAATTAAACACGTATCCTGACAGTTAAACATACATTGAAGTTAAAACCATACAATGAAGTAATCTTATAACATGAAAAGCTCCCTATATATCCAGTTATATGAAAGTATAAACTATACCCCAAGTTAAACTAATTACAACGGTTAAACTCATATACATGACAGTATTAAATGTTATACTTAAACATACGACACCCTAAATCTAATACTAAAGGTATACTTACACCTCACTATACCTAAAAGTTTAAACATACTTGAAATTAAACTACTTTGAGTATAAAATCTCAAATTTTCTCAAATTATACTAAAATATAGCTTAGATGCACTATGATGTAACTAAAACTATGCATAAAGTTTAACTATACTTAACTTTAATCATACATCAAAGCTAAACTATACGGGTATTAAACTCATTTTAGGATATATTATTTACCAAAACATTGTTTTTCATTTAAATATGTTTAACAAAAAAAAATGCACAAAACCCATAAAATAAATCAAATATACACATAATATATAAACATATACACCACTCAATATATATATAATAATATATATATATATATAATATAATATATTACTGCTCTCCTCCAATTACTTATCTCACCTATAATAATATATATTATATATATATTATATTATCTATATATTATATATATAATACTATACTATATCTATATATATAGATTATCTCCTCTACTACGTAATCCTACATATATCTACTACTACTATATATAATATATATACCTAGCTGATCGCCCGCCACACCACCAAGGTGCACGTCGAGGACGATGCTGCACCCAGTTTCAGCTTCAATGTTGAAGCAATCCAACTTAAAAATATACAAGGTGTCGTGACAGTACACTCGTTAGCTTTGGTACTCGATTGAACAACGTGCAGAAGATGACGGGTGGTGCGGTGCGGTGCGGTCGGATAAATGAATTATCGGTCAACCTTAACCTACAGTAAGAAAGAATATAATAAATATAAGATAGGAGAAGTACTATTATTAAAAATTTTACTGTACTCGTTACCCCAAAAAATAGTACAGGGTATCTATAATGACCAATAAATAGACTTATTAGTATAGGATTTCGTTAATTTAGTTCATACTAGTTCTGATTTTATACTAATTTATACTATAATAATTTTATATCTTTTAGATTTGATAATATATATTAATATTAAGTACTATAACTATATACACTCACTATCACACGTAATAGATTTATTTCATATAGCGGATACAGGTGGGATACTGGATAGCCTATATACTATATAGTATATATATAAATATTTCATTATTATTGTAGAAATCCTAATAATATCTATATAACTAAAGAAAGTACCCCCAAGGAAAACCGCAGAAATCAGGTCGAGGGCAGGCTCTCTGCCTTCGGGAAACAACATGTAGACATTTCCCCCCCCGGGAGGTCTCCGAACCCCCTCTTTTAGTTATTGGTGTCGACGACGTTCCTCCGCCCTTCCCTACGGGTATGGAAAACGTCGACCCTCACTCTGTTCCCCGTCTCTCGACCCCCTAATTTGCCGTCTATAATAACTTTACAAAATGTTATACTATATTATATATATATACTATATATACGTATAAATATAAATACTATATATATAATATATATATTCCATAGATTTTCTATATATATATAGTACTATATTATAATATATATATATCCACTATCATGAAATATAAAATTATATATATACTTAAAGTATATATATATATATATAATATATATAACCTAAACTAACAAAGGCCTAAACTGAAAATTCCATCTATGGTCCATAAGATATACCAGTACTATTTTTTTGAGTAATGAGTACAATTTACATTCAAAAGATTAGAGGAAAGAGATTATTCCTGACTTACTCGTTTTGTCTTGCTTGAATGATAACCATCCGTGGCCTCAATCCAAAAAAGTAGAAGAGCACATTCCTAACAATTTTACTTAAAAACTATACAACAGCCAAACTTATAATTGAAAAATTTATCAGCGGAAATTATTCATATCGACCATCATTATTATTTTTAATATTAACCCCATTATAATTTAGAATACGCTATTAATCTATAATCATTATACAAAAATGCATTTACGAGACAAATGAAACAGAATCTACTTCATACCAGTTGCAACCATTAACACTGAAATCTTTTCCTTATGAACATTCGTTAAGACAGTAAAAATTCCTCGTCGCTGCAAGAACACTACAAGTTGCTAATTTATTTTTTGAAATAGGTCATAACATTCAAATACCAATCTCCTATGATTTTTAATTACATATAATATTTACATATTTCATTGCAGCTCTTTTTCAAATGCCTACAATATCCAACTCAAAATTGCATCTCTAACAACCATGAAATATGATTACTACTTACAATTCGAATATATATATCCCATAATATAAGGTATACATATATATATTATACTCATAACCATATATACTATATAATAATAATATAACAATTTATATATTAGTTATATATTATAAATATAATTATATATATAGATACTTGTCCTTTAATAAGGAATGTTACATATATATCGAACGAACCATTGAATCTTTGCGTTCAGATGTTAATCCGGACAAATTAATAAGACATGCTCCAAACAGTTGTTTTTTTTAACTAAGTAATACCCAAGATAAATCCAAGATGGAAAAGTCAGTGTCTCTCGTCCTGAGCGGGACGACGGGGAACTTTCGTCCCCCCCTCGCCCACCGTCGGTCTTCGAGCCCCTTAAAAAAATTTTTTTTAACATTAACATATTGGGAGGAAATATCATAAAAATCATAAAAAAAGCAAATTGGTAATTCTTGCGCTCCTTCTATGGAGTTTAGCATAACACTACACTGAAGGGTTCACAGTATGTTCTGCGATTTTCAATCATTTCTTCTTCTTATTGTAACATCCTTTTAAGGACAGACTCCCTTAATATATCTACATATATATATAGATCTAACGTATATACATATACATAGACATATATATAATAAATAATATATATATAATATATATAATTATTATATTATATAATATGGTAGAAAATATCAATATACCTATATATATAAATCCTCACATTTACTTCTGTCTGAGTCCCAGCTATCCAGTTTGAAGTCCTAACTGAGCTTAATTAATATTCTAACTAAATACATAAATTTAAATCTACAATTATATCCGACTAAGGTCTATTGATTTATTTGTCAATCTTACAACATTAACACTCATTAAATGTTTCCCAGATTTTAATTTTTTTAATATCCATTTCTTCTACTAAACTGTTACGTCTTTTCATATAAAGCTAAATCTTTAGAGACTTCAATAATCTTTAACGTACACCACATCAATGCCGTTTGCGTCTTCCCATTCATTCATAACAATAATTGGGATTCACAACGATCTGGATGGTGATTGGACACAAACGAATTTCAGATCGATCTAGAAACACTCTTTTATTGCCCCATTCACCCCATCTGTGTCTTCTTCTTGCGATAATAATGCATATTCCATCACCATGTCGGAGTTGCGACATAGCAACAACCTTCTTCTCTATTTATAAATTTTAGTTATACCTAAAGATTCAACTAATAATCGCTAATCTACTTTACTTTTCACACTTTCAGTTGGCTCTATCTAACTATGAAATTTATGCTGATGATTCGCGCCTCCATTCCATTCTTCAAAATCTGATCCTCTTCGTATCTAAAGTTGTTTTCTCCATTTTAATTTATGATTTTTTTATTTAATCTGAAAAAGATTTCTCCGTTGGTCTCCTCACCCTGTGAACAATTTAACTCTTTAAGCATCCATCTCTTCATATTTCCTTTCGAAAACACCAGCATTTCGAATCTATTATAAATATTTAGTCATTGATTCATATAATTCATTGATATTTTTTCCTTCCGCATTTTAATAACATTGTTTCCACAACTCATTTCACTGGCTTCCAAGAGGCCTCAAAGAAGCTGGAGTTTACAAATATTTAGATATATTTTATATCCTGAGCATTATAAGTGCAGGTTTGTCTTTATTTATAATTTTTTTTTTACTCATAATAGTACAGAGTTTTTCCAATCTTTGCATAGTTTTCATCAATGTCCTTAAAAATCTGGCCATGAAGAACACAGGTACAAAATTTCAAAATTTTGCTTATTGTGTTTCAACTTTTTCTTGACAATTCTGGGCTGATTTCAAATTGCTAATCAGGCTTTTCTGTATCATCAAGCGCGTTACAGAGTATACATCTTATTTATATTAAGAGTAGTATCAAATTATTAATTATTATCGTAATCCATCTTAATAAAAAGTAAATTCTCATATTCTATTTCTTTAGACATCATAACTAAATAAAAAATATATTGCGTATAACTTTATGATGCTGTAAGATTGTAAAAATCCCAGATGCTTTCTGTTATGGTGTCGACTATTTGCAAATGCAAGCATCCTATAAATCGTGCAGGGGCCAGCAATTTTGCATACTCACAGACTTTATCCTCCTTACGATATCGACTCCACTTTAATGACCAAGACAAACTTCACAGGCATACTCACCCTGATACATAGTGAGAATTGCTACCGATCTACTCTAGAACAAGGCTTCACGGTACTGAGAAGCTACGCCTCGTTAAAAGCGTCGCTTTTACCTTATTCCAAGTATATGAAGACAGCCGTATATCCCAACTCATGATACGACCAGCTACTTTGTATGATGGATTGTTCAATAAGTACAGAATATGTAAAAGAATTCCTCGAGCTTCATAACGTTATCCACCATACCAACACCACTCATCATACACCTGTCCCACATGTTGATCCAGCTTACGGTTCCCTCAACCAGCAGAACTATGTAACTTATTTTCTCATATTTAAACCGTCATTACTTTTGATTATACATGAGATGGGTAAATAGTTATAAATATTTCATGTTCTAAAAATCTATGCTATAACTAATGTCAATCACGTTCTTTGGATGCGTTGTGTATGTACTACCAGTAACGAACCTACAATGTAATTAAGAAATCTTCCCCATATCAAGACACAATTCGTAGCAGTCAATCTTTTATCCAGAATGAACTAGATAACTACTGATCAATAGAATATATAAAATCCTCACACATAGTCCATGGTGCTAAGCTGCTACATCAAGGACTAAGAAATGTGTGGGAATACACTACGGATGACTGCTAGGAATGTGTGACCGTAAAACTACATGCAGTAAACTTCTGAAATCTACTGTCATCGACAGTTAATGGCGAACTTTGCTCTTTGTAAAGATGTGACATACCTTTTTTATTGCGTTGATGTAAGCATCAATTCCTTGCAGACATGGCGCTATTCATAGACAGCTCAACACGAAGTACCAAAGCATTGTTGCTACTACAATGGAATCGCATATCCATCTCTGCCTCTGCCATACCCAGCTACAGAAAGAAAAAACCTAAGACGAATGTGTAAAAAACATTCTTTTACAAAATATCCTATGCTACTCGATCGACAATGCGCATAATATGTAACCGTCATAGCAAGATGATGCCTTCTTCTTGGTCTCATAGGAATACACAAAATATTCAAGTTATGCCTATGGATCTTGTACACGCTGCTGATCGATGTAACATATAAAAATCAGTGGCCATTCATGCAAGATTCAACATGCGCGTCTTACGTAGCAAGGAAAGTTAAATATTCTTAGAGCCGTTAGTCGAGTCGAACAAAATACCTCCACTCATAGATATAAATTTGATGGCTTAAAAACAGTTTTGAAGAATGTCTAGATCTTGAAGAAAGTACATTGCAGGAAATACGTCTCTATGTTTCTCAATACTAATATTAATGCTAAGCTATAATGCTAATATAAGGTGCATATTTTATGAACCCTCTAAATAAAACCCAATGCTGAATGGAATAAACTTGAGAGAGCGATGACGATGTTCTAAAAGAAACATGGGTGCAATTCGTGTGAGTCGTGGATTCCTAGGAATATCAGCAAAAAATCCTTACTACAAACAGCTGTAGCCATTTATTAAAGCTCAAGAATTGCGTTTCATATGTCCTAAAGTACATCTTCTTAGCATTCAACACCTAGATTCTTCCGCAAACTTAGTGACTTCAGCAGACAAAGCATGTGAGGTTCATCAGGAACTATCCACAACAATGGTAGAAGATACTAATCGCGATGAAATACTCCCGATGGGAGACCATAAATGGTTCTCTACTCAGAAAAGAAAAAGCCTATCACTTGTACAAAATCTCGACTCTTAAAGCACTTTTAACCTTCAAAGAATAGCAATTTAATTACAATAACATAATGGTATAATGGCATGGTATGGTTTTACTTCTCAAACACCATCCAATAAAGGAAAACTCATTTCAATTATGGGAAGTCTAAACTTTATAAAGTCTGGCACCAACACGCTGCCAACATGCAAGCGTGAGATAGTTAGCAAATATGAAGGTACAAATATCTCAAAAACTAATCGATGATACGCAAAAATTAATGTGATTTGAACTCTGCACCGCAAAAAAAAATACTCATACCTATAAAACACATTTAAAAAATTATAGATATAAATAAAATAGCTGTTATATCTATGTAATCATTCTGTATTGCGCATTCACACTTAAGTTCAGACCGACCAATAAAACTGTCCCTACTTTAATCCTCCTGACCTTTATCAGCGACGTGACGCAAGCACTCATCTCTTCTATAGGAGTACGACAATGGCAATGCTCACAGAATTAACCACCACAAATCCATTAACAGTGCGACTTCTCGCCACGAACAAGTGGTTGCGTGTCTTCAACACGAATTTGAGTGCAGACTGAACATTTACAGGTTCGTTTTGATATATTACAGCGCCTTCGTCTTCCAACGTAACTTTCTTAGTGCAATTCTTCCACCTATGTTATTTTATTGTATTTCATCTATTAGCTTACCTGAAGAGTTTTATGATAGACTGCTTGTGTTTTTTTTTTTTTTTTGTTCATTTCTGTTGTTTATTTTCATTTAAAAAAAGCAGTTTTTCTAAAACAAACAAAATAAATAATATATTTTTTTTGAGAGATTCCATGGTATTACAAGTTAAACTAAAAAATTCAAAGAGCTATGGAAAATAAAATTTGGAGTTTTAGACGATGAAGAGGAAAAGGTTTCTAAAAAGAAGAAGAAAGAGTTTCAAAGATCTAAGATAGAAAGTTTTTATTATTTCATTATTTTATGTCACCCATTTGTTGAACAGGCCTTAATATAAACATTTTTTAGTTTTCCATGGGTTGTATGATATATAAAAAAACTAATGAAAATAAAAAATTTGGAGTTACTGTGAAGTTCCCAATACAATGGTTCTTTCAAAACAATAAAAAAAAAATCGAATAATAATACATTAATATGAATGTATATAATTAATATATATAATATATTGAGATTATAAATCTCTTTTAATGAAATTGTTCAAAATATATTATTAGTCTCACCAAAAACTTTCCTCTTTGAAAATTCATAAATTTTTTCAGGTTTTTTTTCTCCCTTCACATTCTGTCTCTTTGAGAAAAAGGTTAACTCAAACTTTTCTATGCTGAAGCGGAAATGACATTGCATCATTATAAAACGTCCCATCATTTCTAGCTTCAGAAATGAAGCGTAATGAAAATTATTACTTGAGAAAACATCTGTATCTGAACAAGAGTCCGGTGATCTCACTACTAAATAAACACTTCTCAAGGTTGCCCTGCTTTAAGTATTTTAAATCGTTTTTTAAATGCCCAGTCTTAAAATTCTATGGGGACTGATTTGTTTTATGTTTGTTTGTTCAAATTAGGCGTTAAAAACCATTTCATATATCCTTATTAAGACTTTTAGACACCTAGGAATCTATTCTTGATCATGAGCTTTTAAAAAAAATATACATTGACCTGTTGTCAGATTTTTCAATCATATATTGCATTATTTTCTTAAAAAGTATTTAACTTTAAGTTTAAGAGTATTCAAAGCAAACAACTTAATGTGCTAATTTGTTCAAGTTTCAAAATTTCAACCATACTCAACATTCAGCATAGGATGTAGGACAGAACTCTTCATAATAGCTAATATATATATCTAGTATTATAAGAATATATACAGCTATATATATATAATACCTAATATATATATATAATATATATAATAATATATATAATAATAATACTATATATAAATCCTATATATATATATAATAGATATATATAATATAATATTAATAGTATTACAATATATATATACTTAATATAATATATATCAATATAATATATGGCAAAACTTCTAATTGGTCGCTTCTTTGATATTTTTACTATACATAGACCCAATATTTAAAAAATCCATTTTTAACAGGTATTAGTTCAACAAAATAAGATGTATATAAGTTCCCGTCGTGATGATACTCTTTCTTTCATCAAGTTGAATGAGAATCAGCCTTTTCCCTGCAATTGACTCCATGTAGTAGGAGGGGATCCGACGAACGTATGGTCATTTGACCAACGTATTTACTCGCCCTTGACTTTTGACCTTACCTTTTCGGCCTTAGACCTTTGGCAACCCAAATTTTTGACCAACCCTAATTTTTGTAACCCAAATTCTTCTGAGAACCCTATTTTTGCAACCCAAATTGGGGCAACCTAATGTTTCAACCCATAATTTTTGGCACCCTAAATTTTTTCGGCAACCCTAATTTTCTGCAACCCTTCGAGATAGGGTGCGCCAAACGGTTGCGTAAGCACCCGTCCTTGTACGTACCCCACCCTAATTTTTTCGACCAACCCCTGGTCTTCCATGGGTCAATTTTTGCCCACCCTAATTTTGCCACCCTTTAGGCTAGCCCATATTTTTTATGCTTACCTTTTGTCCTGACCATTTCCCAAAGACCCTTACCAATACAATGGTCATCTGATACCAACACAACCTCGCCACTTACACACACACTTCGACCACACATCAGGTAATTTTTGCCCTTCCCTTTAGGGGCTAGCCCCGTTTTTTGAGCTAAACCTTGTGACGTCTCTCATCATCGAATGCCTACTAGAAACAACGTCGCTCTTGACCATATATTTCGACCTTGACCCTATGCCATTTCTCTCC
>JABUQX010042457.1:35000-41939 GCA_015478945.1 Trachelipus rathkii | reverse complement strand
TTATTTCTGTATTATACATTTATATTTTTTTGTAATTAAGGAATTTCTAAAGTTAATTCATATTGATTAAGATTAAATCTTTTTGATTATTTTAAGTATTTAAATGTTATTTGACTATGTACTATGCGACGACGAACTATTGACTTAATAAAAGACTGACTTTGTTTCTTGGATATATTACTTAAATATACCATTTTATTACCGTAGCTCTCTATATTGACAGTTAGCTTTTTCTTTTTACGCTTACTTGTCATTGTTAATCTGTTTTATGATAATTTAATTAGTATGGTTGGAAAACTGTTTCGACAAATTTTCATCAGTATATATATATATATATAATTTGCAATAATATTATTTATACAATAATATGAATTTGTAATGTGTCTGGTTATATAATTTCTATTTGGTATAGTATAGGTAATTATAATATTTTTACAGGACAGAGTTTCACCTAGATTATGCCTGATGATAATTTTCTCTTATTAATTTTATCAATACCATTTACTGTAAAACAATTGGCTTAAATAAGCGTTGTCTTTATTGTCACTCACTAATATCTACTCAACTATTCCATGTATTTATTAATTATATTAATATTGCAGGATAAATAGAAAGTGTGCTTTTATTTTTTATGTTATTACTCTTAACAATTTCTGATCAAAATATTTCTTGAATGATATTCCTCTAAAATGTGATGTGATTCGATTTTTTCTAAAGGATTACAGCATCATCTATATCAGATTTATTTTCTGACTCAAAGTATACCTCCACAGCTGTTAGTATCTTGGACTCCCTAAATTTGTTGTTAGAAAGCAAGTTTATTAGAACTTGTGTATATAGCTTAAATATTGTATATTCACATTATTGTACGGATTGTTAAATATTAATGTATAAACACATTTAAATATAATTCTCTGCATTTCTATTAGGACTCAGCGCTATGAATTGTATAGTTCCTCGAGCGTATGTACTAAATGTTAAAGCTTTAATGTTATTGAACTCAGCTACTCGCCTTTCGCGAATACTATTGCCGCAGGTGAATAAAACTCGTGTCAAAAATTTCTTTAAAATTTACACTGGTTTGTTATATGATTTTTTGTTATTATTTTAAAGCTTAAATGCCAATAGGTAATAATGACTCTCTCTTTTTTTTTTATTCTTTTTATCTCTAGAGCATATACGTATATCTTCTGAACTCTCTATTATATTTTTCTTAATATTCAGGTGGATGTGTCTCCTCCTTAGACTCTTTTTTTTTGCTCAATGATATCAAATAACTTTCTTTACTGCTATATTGTACTCTAATCAGTTCTCCTTAATCTTTTCTTGGCAGCAACTATCCATTTATCTATTTTCTTTTATCTGCTCTTTTATTCCGCTGTATATTTCAGATGTCTCTCACTTATCATATTCTTCTTTCACTATTGTACTATTCGTTGTTGCTTTCAGATCTATATTAAACTCTCCATTGTATATTTTTCATACAAATGTGTTAATTTGCGTACTGCCCGTTTTCCATAATGTTGATCACGTATAATCTTATATTTCTCTGCTCAGAGAAGGACTCCGTTTCAAATATAACTCAAGAAAGATCTCATTTGACTTCGTGTTAAAGTTTTATTACCGCGGCACGTCCTCCCTCTCCGCACCTCTCTCCCCCAACCCACATCCTCCTCCTTCACACCCTCACGTATACTTCTCTTTTTTTATCACGCCTGCGTATTTGACTCGATTGCTGTCAAGAGAATCGATGTATGAATTATAGTTACTCTTTTTTTTATTTATAGAAATTTTCTATAACCATAGCAAACCATAATCCAAAAAACAGTACATAATGCACATATTTACATGTGTAGCGATAACAAGAAATAACCATTGTGAGAGTTACGCCCATGTTTCTATTATATCTTAACGGTACGATGCATGAACAATGGAGTACAAGAGTATATATATATATATATATATATATTATATTAGATATATTATAAATATATATATATATAATTATATTATATATTATATTATATATTATATAGGTATATTATAGTATTATATATATAAAATATAATAAATTATATTATATATATATATTATATATATATTATATAATTATATATATATTATAAATTATAGTATATATATATATATATAGTATATATATCATATAATATAATGGGGAAGAGTAGAGTATCGAGTTTCATATTCGCTTTGTTGCTACATAGCAGAAGACCAAATTTTCCCATCACTAATCAAGGTTGCGCTTAGACAACATGCCGAATGTGGTGGATAAAAAGGTTTGCGTGGGACATAGATTATAATGCTTTGGTTGGTAAAGAGACGTGATAGACTATCAGATAATGCGTTCTTAATCTTTGGGAAAATTTTCACATTATGTTTTACAGTAGATAGTAGGCTTCCATTTTCCATGGAACCTCCCACATCTACCCTTCTCTCTTAGATATGCTTTGAATATCCACAAATCGGGTTTCGCATCGCTTTGCTGTGAATTTTATCTCCGCCCACCACTTCCAGGGTTTTTGCAAACTCTGACTCTATCTACATTCAATAATATCTTTATGCCTTTCTAATTGGCCTCAGTTTTATGTTTGATCTCATCTCTTTCCTGCCATTTACATCTGTACTCTCCTAGCATTTATTAGTTCACAAATAATCGTCGTTCACATCCAGTTCTCTACATTAACTCTGCTTCTCTTAGCAGTAGATCTTTCTTTATTTCGACATTATGTGTTATTTTTTTCTAACATATTTTTAACCTTCTTGAAACTTTTTTCCTTGTGACATTTACCTCTTCCCCTTTATTTATGTGCTGGAAAATATCTTTAAGATTTCTTTCATGTTCTAATTGAAATTTTGGGTAATAGAAATATCGATATTATTTTCCGCGCGAATTGTTTTATTTCATATCTTTTCGTCCACAGTAAGACCAGGTAAAAACGGCTGCCAAACTTACTCATATATAATATATTCAATCTACCGAATTATTTTATGTTTATATTCGGTTTAGGACCCATTTATCCTTAGGTTATGATAAGTTTTGTTAAGCATACACAGAAAATCTGTCTACGTAATAAAATTTATCAAAACCTTACCGATTTTTGGAACGTAAAAAAGAATAATATATGAAAACACCAAATAACGTTGCCTATAAATATATCGTAAATATGGCAATATTTTGTTAGCAATATGTGGCACCGTTGTTTTATACCCATTCCAAAACATCGATTACTTTTAAAGAAATATCGATTTTTTAGATTTCGTTAAAGTCAACTATTACCAAATCTTTTTCTTATGCTAATTTTCACTTTTATCATTCAAATAGAGGGCATATCTCCTACTATCATTTCTATAACCTTTTCACATTGAACACTTTCTTTGTAACATCTTTCGACGTTTAAAAATATATATCATCTTTTACTGCCCCTAATCCTGTTGTGTTCATACACGTTCATCTCCTTCAAGTTGCTAGTTTAAGCTATCCACCATTCTTCACGGAGTGTTGTTAAAACTTACAACCCCTCAAGGTGATCCTCTTTCCAACTATCTGAGCTATAATTCTGTTATACCATTCAAAACTGATTTCCTTTTTTTCCTTTAGTTATTTCTTCTTGTACAATAATGAGACAAAGTCCTTTTTCAATGTAAAATTGTAAATGAAAATGAATCTTTTTCATAATGTTTTCATTACTTACATCTTCTGTGTTTATTTTGATTATCTAAAATATCTCTTGCATTTTTCTTCCTTATCTGAACATGACTACGAAATGAAGAATAAATAATATGACGAATGGGAGTTCTCATCCTTAAGCATTTACTCACCCACTCAAAAATCTAGCTACAGAACAAGTCCATTTAAAATCTCAGCTTTTTTTCACGCACATTTCATAACTTAATAAACCATTCTATAATTGCTAATTAATAATAATAATAATAAAAAATAATAATAATAATAATAATAATAATAATAATAATAATAATAATAATAATAATAATAATAATAATAATAATAATAATAATAATAATTTCAATTTCAATTTCAAAATCTATTCAGAAAAGAAAAATTACATTATTTACATGTCCAATATTTTACAATTTCATTATACCAATTAATTTAATTACAGAAAATAATTTCCCTAGTATCTGAAATTACAACACAGTGTGGTGTCCTTTGGGACCCGAAATATAATTAACAACAATAAGTATAAAAATGATAATAATAAACAATGAAAATAATAAGAATATTAAAACGAAAATAATAATAATAATAATCTAATAATAATAATAATAATATAATAATATAATAATAATAGTAATAATAATTAATAATATTTTATTATTAATAACAGTAAATAGATTATTAATAAAAACAGATAAATAGTAATAATAAAGTCAGTTATATTACTAGTATAGTATCAATAAAATCATTCAACATAATCAATCCTAAAATTTCCAACAATACTAAATACATATAATAATAAATAATTAATAAAATAATTATAATAATAATCATAATAATAATAAATAATAAAATAATAATAATAAATATAAATAAGAATGTTAATTAATATAATTAATTAATAATAGTATTATTATTATTTTTTTTTTATTATTATTAATTATTATTATGATTATTATTATTATTAATGCTGCTTTATTATTACTGTTATAATAATAATAAATAATAATAATAATAATAATAATAATATAATAATAATAATAATAATAACAATAGGATATTAATCAATAATAATGATAAAAATAATGCAAATGGTAATAAAAGGAGCAAGTATTAGAGAAAGCCGACATATCTTTATGGTATCTAGTGGTGCGGCTCCATGAAATGCATTTTTTCGTTAACATCAAAGAATAAAAACAATAAACAATCAAAAATAATTAATAAGATAATATAATAATAATAATAATATATAATAATAATAATAATAATAATAATAATAATAATAATATAATAATAATAATACATAATTAAATTAATATAAAAGTATTAATTACAGTTATCAGCCAGATCACTACATAATAATATAATAATTAATAAATAATAATATAATATATAATATTCGTAATGATAATAGGGATAGGGAAATGATAATAATAATAATAAATATACACAAACAATCAATGCAGAAAGTGGTGAATAATAATAATTTAAATAAAATAATTTAATAATAATAATAATAAAATATAATAATAATAATAATAATAATTAATAAATAATATAGTATTAGTATAGTACTTATTTATATGCTTTTTTTTAGCTTACTTGTAAATGAAAATTATAGTAATAGTATTAGTTACTTATTTATATAGTTTTTTTTTTAAGTTTACTTGTAAATGATTTTAGAGAATCTTTCATTTCTTTTAATTTTTGAGGTAAATCGTTATAGACTTTAGCACAATTATAACTAACTGCTTGTCTAGCTTTTCTAACCTATAGAAAAGGAGGATTTATGTGAGCATTGTTTCTTAGATTTTTATATCTTTGAATTTGATTATTATGAAAGTTAGATATTAGAAAATTACATGTCTTATTTTGTATCTTGTGCTGTTCCTTTAATAGAGATAACTTCAATAGGTCTTCAAATTGTAATATTTTAAGTTTTTAATAAAGGTGCTGTATTGCTCATAGACAAGTTTTTAGTAAGGGCCTTAGCAGATCGATTGAACCGTGTTGCCATCAAAAAAATATCGAATTCTATTTAATAGCTGATGGCTAGGGCTATGCCCATAGCGGAAGACAAATATAATAGATGTGGGTGTATAATGTATATGTGCATAATATATCTTCTTCAATATATGATAAAGGAATTGTGTTTTTGACAATTTGGACTATATATATATATATATTATATATATATATTATATATATATATACTATATTAATATATATATACTATATAATATATATATATAATATATATATATATAATATACTTATATTTATATTATTATATATATATATATATATATATATATGATATTTCGCTAGTACTCACTAGCTGGTTGATATGTTCTTTGAATGTTATTTTTTTTCAGTCTATGTTACCCCAAGTATTTTAGCATTTGTGCTCTTTTCAAGTCAACTCCTTTAATTTTTATGTTGAAATTATCAGCTATAGTTTTATTGCTAATTTGATGTATGACGCATTCTGCAAGTTTAGTCAAGTGTATAGAATTTCAGCATATTCTGACTTCTATTTAAGAGTCTGCCTTGCTACATAAGAACAGAATGAACCGGATTTTATCCTTATTATTTGAAAATCATCATCAGCAAATGAAACCATGATAAGAGTTTCGTGTTGGGATTAATATATCATGGGTATATATATATGTAAATGATAATGGGCTAAAACATAGATACCTTGTGAACACGCAAGTTGTTTGTAGTGGGTTCGAGGCATGTTTCACCATATTTTTCACATACTATCTTGCCACTTAGGTATGTTTAACCATTTGTAGTGTGTTTCCCTTTATTCCCATCTTATTCATTTTGCTAAGTAGTATATCATGATCTATTATAATAATAAATTAATAATAATATAATATAATTAAATAATAATAATAATAAATAATAATAATAATTAATAATAAAATAATAATAATAATAATATAAAATAATAAAAAATATAATAATAAAATAATAAATGTTAAACAACAATCATATTAACAAAGATTATGGAAGGGGTTAAAAAAAATTTAATCATACTTATTATTTTTATTTTGGCGTTAATTGGGCTTTTATAATTAAATTATAATTTTAGACCACAGAGTTAGAATTTTTTAAACGATTATTATATCGTTTTTTTTTTTTTTTATTAAACTTTTACTTTAAAGAAATTTGGCACATTTGGATTGAAGGACTGTATTTTTTAACATAAATTTTACCCAAAGCTGAATTTTTATCCG
>JABUQX010042457.1:22500-25000 GCA_015478945.1 Trachelipus rathkii | reverse complement strand
TTTGTGGAATTCTCTTCCATCTTCTGTATTTCCTACTGATTTAATCCCCTCACTTTAAGCCTGCGTCTGTGCTCATATGCGTAATTTGCGCTAGAGGGTAAAAATTGAGAGTAATACACCCCTCTTGGAATAGGGCTCTGCCGTGAGTGGTGGTGACAACTGTTAAAAAAAAATCCTGAATGGGCAGATATGTGGCAAATGAACTGAACTGAATCCCCTATTCCCCCCATCCAAAACATCATTCAGATTATCCCAGAAAAATCGTACTCTTTTAAACATTACCCTCAGATGGACCATACGTCGCAACCACACAAATTTTGACCTTTTCAACTAAATTTACCTTTAGACTTCTATTACTCACACACACAAAATCTACCATAGCTCTCTACCACAACTCACTTCATAAGAATTGCAAATCCTTCTATCCCTCTCGTTCCTTTCCACAGCAACAAAAACACATTTCACACCCACACCACTCATTTTCCCAGTTTCCTTTCATCTTTGTTTCAGTCACAGCGAGCAAATTCAAATTTGCCCTTTCTAAATAAATCCCTCACCTCTCTCCTCATCTCCTCACCATTTATTCCTCTGACATTTCATATACAGATAGGATTCATACATTTTCGCCGAAGATAGAAGCGGGGCTTTACGGCGATCACGACCTCTCCGAGGCATGCATTAGCTATTCCTGGCAAAAGATAAAGTAGGTAGTAGGCAGGGCAAACCTAACAAACCACCGTCCCTTAGGTCGCCTTCTATGGACACGCAGGAAACGACGGTGGGCAATTTTTTCATCCCACACGTATGAATATAAGGGATAGGATGTCTGTAAGATGTTGTCTAGAAGAGGGGATGTGGATATAAGTATGTGTCTATGATATGTTGTCTGGAGGATGAGTGTGGATATTGAACGCATAACAGAAAGGCGAACCACTTAGGCACTGGGAATGTCATACATAACCATAAGCAAAATGGAATACCGGTGCTAATGGTTCGCCTTCTGTTATGCGTTCATATTCACACCATCCTCCAGACAACATATCATAGAACATTACTTATTCCACACCCCTTTTATAGACAACATCTTACAGACATACCCTATCCCTTATATTCATACGTGTGGGAGAAAAAATTGCACCACGTCGTATTCACTGCTGTCATAGGAAGGCGGACTTAAGGACGGTGGTTGTTAGTTTGCCTGCCTACTACCCACTTTAATCTTGCAGGAATGCTATGCATGCCTCGGAGAGGTCGTGATTCGCAGTAAGCCCCCTTCTATCCTTCGGCGAAAATTATGAATCGTATGACATGGAATGTCAGGGAATAAATGTTGAGGAGATGAAAAGAGGAGAGAGGTGATGGATGTAATTTAGAAAGGGGCAAATTTGATTTTGCTCGCTGTGACTGAAACAAGATGAAAGGAAACGGTGGAAAATGAGTGGTGTTGGTGTGAAATGTGTTTTTTATTGCTGTAGGAAAGGACGAGAGGGGGATAAAGGATAGTGGCAATTCTTAATGAGTGAGTTGTGGTAAGAGAGCCTATGGTAGATATTGTGTGTGTGAGTACTAGAGAAGTCTAAAGGTTAAAATTTAAGTTTGAAAAGGTCAAAATTTGGGTGGTTGCGACATATGATCCATCTGAGGGTAATGGTGAAAAGAGTACGATTTTCTGGGTAATCTGAATGATGTTTTGGATGGGGGGGATAGGAGATTCAGTTCATTTCACATATCTGCCCATTCAAGGAATTTTTTTTTTACAGTTGTCACCACCACTTACGGGGCAGGAAGCCCCTATTCAAGGAGGGGTGATATTACTCCAAAAATTTTACTCAGCGCAAATTCGCATATGAAGACAGACGCAGGGCTTTAAAGTTGAGGGGATTTTAATTCAGTAGGAAATACAGAAGATGGAAGAGAATTCACAGAACAGAGGTGGCAGGAAGAAGGAAGACCACAGCAAACATGCTGGAGTTAACAATGTCAACACAATACTCAGTGCGCAGATACAGCACCTATTGGGCTACGAAGGCGTCGTAAAGGTGGTGGTACGTGAGTGATAAATTCCCTCGAGCCACTTGCCGCTGCTTGGTTACCAATATGGATGAGATTAAAGCACCAACATCCCTCCGAAAGTCGAGGGTCAATGTGAACTGGGAAGACGAAACAGTGTTATAAGCCTTTCTTGCCGTTACTCGACCCTATCCCAAAAGCCGGGTGAACCAGAGCCCCCTCCAGATATGAAAGCAGTATTCCATTACATGGGCGGCTGAGACCTTTGTATAGCGGAGCAACTGAGGAAAATAGGGGAAAGTCTCACAGTACTAAACAAAACTTCCAGTTTCTTTGAGGCCGCCCTAGCAACCGTTGTTATGTGAGGTTTCCAAAGACATTTTTTTGTTTCATGTTAAGGCCAAGGATGTTTTATATTGTCAACAGGGAGAGACGACAGAACGTCGAAAGAGACAGGAAAGTTAGAGGGTATTTTGGAGAAGGAGATTTT
>JABUQX010042457.1:10000-17500 GCA_015478945.1 Trachelipus rathkii | reverse complement strand
AATTAATAAGTCTGTGGGCGGAAAGTACAGAATGTTGGGTCTGTATTTTTTTAATTTTTTTTAATTCTTGGTACAGCAATTTCCATACCCAGCTCAGATTCAAGATGGGCTTACACATTCTTCAAAAAATCTACTGAAATTCTAATGTTGCATTTTCTTGAGGGCTCAAGTTTAGTTTTAACTAGACTTCCTTTCATTAATATTAAGCAAAAACCAAATCATAACGTGTGTCTGCATCGTTGGAAAGACTTGTATGTTAAACTTTTAATATGTTCTGTTTAAAACAAAAATAAGAAATCAGAAAAGAAGCACTATACAAACATTAGAATTAGGGACTTTTTCCGAATCATCTCGAATGGCAAATTTCACGAGTTCCAAAGAAAATAGTATCGAGCTTAGATCATCTTTAAAATAATTAAAAACCGATTCATGCCGTTGGCACCAGCGAGTTTTGCAAACTTTTTTTTAATCTCTTCTTGCTACTCTTAGGAATAGGTTCTTCTATTTTTTTCTTCAAGAACTTTTGTACTCTTAGCACTTACGAAAAATGTACAGGATTCTGATATTATCCAAATTGCACTGCGAATATTTTGAACTTATTAAAGCGTCTGGTGAAGCATAAATTTTAAGCAATTGCAAAAAAGAAGTGGTATAATAGCTTTGTGACATTTTTCCTTTATTACTCTCTGAAATCCCTGAACTCACCACTCATTCGGTGCTGCACTGTCATACCCTTTGTCACTTATAGATTATTCAATCAAAGCCAAGTTTCAGCTTACTTTTACTTCAAATTAATTTTTGCAAGAAATTATTCCGTCAAATCGTTTACTGAGACGAAACACAAAAAATCTTTCTTATGACGTTAAGGGGTATTCAATGTCAAACGTAACAACACACACACCGAATTATGTTCCTCCTGTAAAACTTCCGCCAAATACTTTAAGAGAATTGTTCCCTATCAAGCGACGAATTATATAAATTAAATATAAACCTCTGCACTTTATATTATTAACGGATAAGATAACTTAAAAAATTTTAGTGTCTAAAATTTCGGGGGGGGGGCCATGGCCCCCTGCCCCCCCCTGGATACGCCACAGTGTATATATATATATATATTATATATATATATTATATATATTATATTAATATATATATATTATATATATACTATATATATATATATATTAAACTAATATATATATTATATTATAATATATATATATATATATATATGTATATATATAATATATATATATATATATATATATATATATATATATATATGATATATATATATATATATAATTTATATTATATATATATATTATATATATATATATATTATTGAAATCTTACGTCAAATATTTTGAAATTATTTCATTTTTACAGAATACGGACATTCTTAATATTTACTTCAATCACCTAACAAATCGTAATGGAAACTAAAAAATTACATAAAAAAAAGTCATTTAAAGTAACAAAATTCTTGTACATTTGTCAACAAAGTTTAAACATATACACACATATATATATATATATATATATTATATATATTATAATATATATATATTATATTATATATATATATATATATATTATATTATTATATATATATATATATATATATATTTAATATATATATTTATTATATATATTATATATATATATATACTATATATATATATATTATAATCGATCTTTAATATATATATATGGTATATAATATATATATATATATATTTATATATATATATATATTAATATATATATATATCTATATATATATATATATATAATTAAATATTATATATATATATATCTGCAACTTCATATTATATATATATATAATATATATTATCATATATATAATATATATTATAGATATATATATATATTATAATATTATATATTATATATTATATATATATATATATTAATCTGCAACTCTATATATATATATATTATACTATATATATATATATATATTATATATTATATATACTATATATATAATATATATTATATATAATATATTTGGGCAACTCAAGCCCTATATAGTGACTCACGTAGGCACCTACAAAGTGACTCTCTTTGTGTATACAGACAAACGCACAAAAGGTGATTTGAAACTGCAATATATATATATATATATATATATATATATATATATATATATATATTAGTAGACACAGATTTCATATATATATATTATATATATATATATATATATATATATTACATCTTGAGTCGCGTGTGACTCAGGCACGTGACTCAGGCAAGCGAGTTGGTTTAGTTACACAGGCAGACGCACAAACGGTTATTGGAAACGACAATTTTCATATATATATATATATATATATATATATATATATATATAATATAGATATATATATATATATATATATATATATATATATTATATTATATATAATATAGATATATATATATTATATAATATATAATATATATATTTTGGAAAAAAAAGAAATATATTTTTAATAATCGTTATTTAATTTTTGGTGTAATGATGTTTAGGTAGACGATTTTGTTATATAATATGAAAGTTACTTATTTTGACGTGCTTTTAAAAAACTGAATAATTAAAGCGTCATGTCCGTCTTTGAATTTTAACTATTTTAGCAGAGTTATGAAAGGAAGACGCCGCCGCGCATTCTGAAGGACCAATTTACGAGACAAAACGGCAAACAAAATCTTTTCGAAAATTCACTTTTTCTTTTGGTTTCTATGATACTTGCTTAATTAGTTTTTATGAAATAAAAAAAATTAATTGAATAAATAAATTAAATTCAATAAGTTTAAAAGTGATTTAGTGTTAACACGACCTGACTTTCTTTTACACACACACACACACACACACACACCAATATATATATATATTATATTATATATATTATATATATATATTATTATATATATATATATTATATATATATATATATATATATATATATTATATATATATATATAATATATAATATTATATATATATATTATAGAGTGTGTGTATGTGTATGGTGACGCCGTGAACAATATATGGGATTAGGTAAGACCACCCGCCAAAAGATCGATATCATATTAATTGATAGCGTGTAAGAATAAATAATTAGTTGGTTCGCATTTTTGCCGGTCATTTGCAGGTTTGTGCGTGCCGACCTTTCTTATCCTAACTGTTTACCATCTCCAACACTTATTTATCATGTTGGACCTTTATGAAATAATTTCACATGATCAATTACGTTATTATATTATAATATATATTATATATATATAATATAAATATAATAATATATTATATATTATATATATATATATATATATATTTATATATATAATATATATATATATATAAGTGTGTGTGTGGCTGTAATCGCGCGCAACGGGTGTGCAATATTTTGTGAAACAAAGAAGTCAACAGCAAATATCCAGTCTTGTTTACTCAATTATCATATCGCACGATTCAAAAAAACATCCTTGTAAGGGTAAATTATTATTTAAGATGGAGATATTTGTGCTATGAAGTTGCTTTCGTTCGCATTTAAATGAGTTTTGATTTTGAAGGACCGATGATTTTTGATCCCATTGAGTGGTGGTCGGCCATTCATTCCATTCATTACGCTCTCATGTTTATCTTCCGGTCTTGTCTCAATGGGTCTTCGTTGAAAGTGATCTTCAAATAATCGAGGTCTTTGTAGTATCCTCAGAAAATATTCATTCCTGCTCGTTTCGTTTCGAATTTTATCGTATATAAATTTTGTAGAAATTCATAGTGTACCCCTAATTTGGTGTAGCTGATATGTAACGTTCTTCTGCTCTAACTTTTGTAACCACTCTTCCTTGTTATCAGTTAAATTCATGGATATGTTTAAAACCATATATTTAAATTAGGGATCGGGAATATAATTCAAACTCTTTTCAAATTAATAATAAAAACTTCTTCAACACTGCCACAAGTACACAACACCACAATGTTTAAAGTCCGTAATTTATTTATTTATTTATTTATTTATTTATTTATTTATTTATTTATTTATTATTATTATTTATTATTGATTATTATTATTATTATTATTATTATATTTAATTATGATTATTATTATTATTATTATTATTATTATTATTATTATTATTATTATTATTATTATTATTATTATTATTATTATTATTATTATTATTAGTAAATAATTTACGTTGATGAAATGTTGAAAAGAAAAACAAATAGTATTTCCTCTTTCTTGCCCCTCCCCAAAAGAAATTTACTTTATTACTAAGGGTCCTTACGGTCATTCAATCAAAATGTTATTCTAGGGCACAATACTCTCCACATACAACTTTAAACTCAGTTTTAATTAATAATAAAAACATAATAATAATAATAATAATAATATAATAATAATATATAATAATAATAATAATAATTAAAATTACTTCACTTTGGAGACGGATAAAAATTCAGCTTTGTGTAAAATTTATGTTAAAAAATACGGTCCTTCAATCCCGAAAATGTGCCAAATTTCTTTAAAGTAAAAGGTTAAAAAAAAAAAAAAAAAAAAAAAAAAAAAAAAAAAAAAAAAACACAGAAGCATCATTAAATTTATAATTTTATATTATAAAGCCAGATTAGAAGAAAATAAAAAAATATTATTCAAAGTTAATTGGTGAAATTTTTTTTTATTAACCCTTCCATAATCTTTTTAATATGATTGTTTTAAATCAAATTATTATTATTTTTTTATTATATTATTTATTATTATTATTATTTTATTAATTATATATTATTATTTTAATTATTATTATTATTATTATTATTATTATTATTATTATTATTATTATTATTATTATTATTATACAATAGATCATGATATACTACTTACAAAATGAATAAGATGGGAATAAAGGAAAACACACTACAATGGTTTAAAACATACCTAAGTGGAAGATCTCAGTATGTGAAAATGGTGAAACATGCTCGGAACCACTACAAACACACTTGCGTGGTGTTCCACAAGGATTCTATTTTTTTTGGCCCATTATTATTTACATTATATACCAATGATATATTTAATCATCACGACTCATGGTTCAGTTGGCTGATGATATTTCGAATATTAATAAGGAGAATGTATAGCTTCATCGAATGCAGCAGACGGCTTTAAATGAATTTCCACAACATGGATAGATCTAATAAACTTTCACTAACTTGGCAAATAAACGTTCATACATTCACAATTAGCAATAAAACTTATAGCTGATTAATTTCAACATAAAAATTAAAGGAGTTAGACGTTGAAATGAGTCACCAAAATTGCCTAAAAACTTTGGAGAGAGGTAACAATAGTATGAAAAAATAAACATTATCAAAGAACATATCAACAGCTAGTGAGCTAACTAGCAGAAATATATTATATATATATATATATACTATTATATATATATATATATAATTATTAGTATATATATATATATATTATATTATATATATATAGGATATATTTTTATTATCGATATCTATAAAGATATATATCGATATATTATATATATACTAGTCAAATTTGGTATAAACAATTCCTATATATATATTTGGAAGAGAGTATATTATGCACATATACATATACACCCAATCTATTATATTGTCTTCCAGTCTATGGCATGCTAGGCAAATGCAGCTACTTAATAATTCGATTATTTTGAGGCAAAAACGGTTTCATTCCGATGCTAAGCCTGAAAACTTCTATGAGCTACAGCACCTTTATTTAAAATACTTAAAATACTACTAAAGCTATCTCTCTTAAAAGAACAGCACAAGATACTACAAAATAAAGCGTGTAATTTTCTAATATCTAACTTTCATAATAATCAAATTCAAAGATATTAAAAATCTAAGAAACAATGCTCACATAAATCCTCCTTTCTATAGGTTTGAAGAAAAAGCCAGACAAGCAGTTAGCTATAAATGTGCCAAAGACGATGCGGACATACGTAAAATGTTTTTCTTTCTCTAATTAATATGAGTCAGGAACGAGTAAACTAAAAAAAAAACATATATAATAGTATAATACTTATTACTATATTATATCATCTTACAATAAGCTAAAACAAAGCTGTATTGTAAAGTAATAATAATTCTTATTATTAATTACATTATTTATTAATTTATTAATTATTATTATTATTATTATTATTATTTTATTATTATTATTATTATTATTATCACCTTATGATTATTGTTAGTTATTTATTATTATTTTATCTATTATTATTATTATTTTATATTATATTATTATTATTATTATTATTATTATTATTATTATTATTTATTATTATGTTATTATTACTAAAACCTGTAATTAATACTTGTATTATTATTATTATTATGTGGATTATTATTATTATTATTATATTATTATTTATTTATTAATTAATTATTTTATTATTATTATATTATATTATTATTATTATTATTATATTTTTGATTGTTTATTGTTTTTATTCTTGGCATGGAAACCGAAAAATGCATTTTCATGGAGGCCCCCACCACTAGATATCATAAAATTAGTCGGTGCGTCTGCGAAGAATACTTGGCTCATGTATTACCAGTTGCAATATTTTTATCATTACCCATTATTAATATCATCGTTATTTATTATATGATTGGATTCATTTTATTCTTATTTATTAATTATTATTATTTTATTATTAGAATTTTATTATTATTATTTTAGAATTGAATCAGTGAAGATAGATGAATATATATATATAATATCATAATATAATGATAATATAACAAAGTAATGCAATATTATTTATTATTATTAATTATCATTATTAGTTATATGTAGTAGTGGTAGTATTATTATTATTATTATATATTATTATTATTATTTTTATTTATTATTATTATTATATTATTTGTATTTGTATGTGAATAGTTGGATTACTGTAAAGAGTGATTATATGGATACTATTAGTAGTGCATATAACCGACTCAATGAGTACCATTTTATCTGTTGTATTATAGACTTGATTACTGTTAATTAATAAGAATAATGGTGTTACATGGTGCTTTAAATAGTAATATTATATACAGGATAAATGTATTTTATTATTATTTATTATATTTATTGTTTATTATATATTATTATTTATGTGTTCTAATTATTATCATTTTATACTTTTGTGTTAATATATATTCGCGGTCTCAAAGGAAACTACCACACTGTGATTGTAATTTCAGATACAGGGAACTATTTTCTGTTATTATAATTAATTGGTATAATGAAATGGTAAAATATGGACATGTAAAGTAAATTTTTCTTTTCTGAATAAAGATTTTGAAATTGAAAATTGATTATTATGATTAATTATTAATATTATTTATTATTATATATATTACTTATTATTTATTATTATATTAATGTATTATATATTATTATTATTATTATTATTATTATTATATTATTATTATTTAGTCAATAAGAATGG
>JABUQX010042457.1:2500-5000 GCA_015478945.1 Trachelipus rathkii | reverse complement strand
AGTTCTGTTTTATCTCAATCTTATTCCTACTTGTTCATTCAGACGATCTCCTCAGCTGTATTTCTAACTCTGTTCACTCTTATGTCGAATAGCTCAACTCTCCATTCTTCCACTCATTTCAAATACGATCCCTCTTTTGCATCATAGACGTGCCTCTCGTCTCAGCCTTCGCCGATTATATTTTGCCGACTGGATGGGATTTCCCGGTGGGTCACCGCAAACCTGGTAAAATTCAACTCTTTAAAAACTCAACTCTTTACATCTCCCTCTTAAAAAACCTTCAAACTTTCCTATTTCCTTCGACTGCTCTAACGTCTCTCACCATGAATACATTAAACATTCTTGGTTTTAACATAAACAACAAATTGTTTTGAAAACCTCAAATCACAGTGGATAAGGTGCCTCAAAAGAAGTGGAGTTCCGTTCAGGTTGCGGTATTTTTTCTCTGAACAGTTACTCCAGTTAATAAGTGCCTATCACCCTCTGTATGATTACTATTCTCACATTTGGGGCTCCGGCTTACACCCTTTATTGAGGGTTGAGTCTAAAGCTAAGAAGCTAAAATTGTCCCCTTCTTCAAAACTCTCTGAACCCTCGGTCTCTGCGCATGACGTTGGCGCCACTATCTCTTTTCTATAGGTACTACAGAGGCATTCCACTGCCCTTGCGTCGCCCACGTAGCACAAGAGGTGCCTTTGCTCTCACATGAATTTTGCGTGAGCATTGAGAACCCCAGACTTGTTCGTTGTAGTGCCTCTTTCTTTCCAGCTACTTTTGTTCTGTGGAACTCCTTGCCGTTCTTCTGGTTTTCCAACTGTATTTAATTCTCCCTCTCTTTAAAAGCCCAACCGATCTGCTTCACCTGAGAAGGATTTACTTAGGCTCTAGGATTGTGTGTTTTTCTAGGTTTTGTTTTCGCCCCATAATTTGAAAGAGGGCCAGGCCCGTAAGTGGTGAGTGAACTATAATATATAATTATATAATTATATATATATATATTAATATAATAATATTATATATATAATATATTATATAAATATATTATATATATATATTATAATATTATATATATATATATATATAATATATTGCATTACTTATACTATTATTATACGTACGAGATTCTGTTATTATGAAAGCTATTACAAATTTTAAAAAATAATCTATTAAATCTGCTAATAATTAAAACGTTGAAAATTTGTGGTGAAATTAAATTTTTTATTATAAACATGATTATTATATTAAGACGAATATCAAAGCTTAACTATAAAAAAAATAAATTAAAGTATACATTAATCAATCCATAGACATTCAAGTTCTGAAAATGATTGGTGGAAAATGGTTGTAATGTTCTTTCCAAATATGAGAACACGAATCAAAATAGAAAAAGAATCAATAACCCCACGTAAAAGAGTTTAGAAATATATGAAGATTAGGAAAATAAAGAAAAAAGAAAATTCTAATTTTAGTTATAAAAGGGAGCACTGGAGATGAAATTCTAAAAGCGAAAATATCGAATTTTTAAACTAGGATAGTGAGAATGTGTATTATTTTTGGGCGAAAGTGTGAAACAAAATTAAAGAGCGCTGACGTTTGTATAAAGATAATGACCTCACTACATTCAGTTTCAGATACATAAGAGCTATTCTTATTATGTATTATGAATTGGATTTGCAAACTGATTCATACTATAGAAAGTAAAAAAAGAATAAAATAAAGAAACATGGTAACGCGGGAGGGTCCATAGTAATATCACAACTGCAATCTAAAGAGAGTGTCAAATATATAAGAAGCAACTTTCCTAAAAATTAAATCTTATAGAGTAACTTATGTAATTTTCTATCTCTGATTTTCTCATAAAATATTATACTAAATATAAAATAAAGTACAAAAAGACTGATATGTCAAGTCAATATTATCACAACACAATAAATTCTCAGGTGACATTATTGCTTAACCAAACTCTCTCTCCCTGGAGTGAGAAGGCGAGCAAAAAAATTGAAGATAATAGCCGTGATGGTTGACTAGAAACCTAAGTGAGAGGACACTCGCATACACGATTTGGGAAATTTTATCAAAAGATAAGGCACTTTCCCAAATAAACAATTAGACTCTTATCACTTGACCGTGTAAAATACTCCATTTTCTTTTTACATAAGTATTACAAAGCTTTTATCGTCCAAGTGCATGATATTGTTCTTCAAATATACTTTTACGCTTTAAGATGTGCTTTTTCCCCGTCGAAGATAAAACTAAACCTTCTACTTTGTTTTATTAAGTATTAACATATTACCTACCCAAGTATCTCAGCGCAGTAGGTGATAGAGCTCCTGGGATGTTTCTACTACTTTCTACTGTTCTACAGTAAACTTGTTACGATTGTCCAAGAGCACCACTACGGTAGAGATGCTTGAGAAGAGAGGCAAATAAACATAAGTGCGAGGTGCCCCTATGCAACCTGCTGTACCGAAATGAAATGTCGTATATCTTTACTGACGAA